>CAUYRH010036108.1:0-73136 GCA_963574655.1 Perodicticus potto
GAGCCCAGGAATTGGAGGTTGCTATGAGCTGTGATGCCAGGGCACTCTATCCAGGGTGACAGCTTGAGGCTCTGTCTCAAAAAAAAAAAAAAAAAAAAAAAGTATTCCCATAAAGTTGACTTTAAAAGTGAAATTTTACGAGCATTCTTCATACTATGAAAATATATTTTAACAGGTATTATATTTTATAATGTGGTATGGAATCAATTAGCTAACATCCTACCTAGAAATATGCTAGTTTATTAAGTTTTGGAGCTAATTTTCCCATATAAGGCGTAATAAAAGGATGAATGAAAGGGAGTAGACATTTTTATTGTTTTGGTAGATTAATATAGTGTGGTTGGCAAAGTTTGAGGGTGAGAAAATTTTTTTACTATTTAATCATACAAATTCTGAGAATGTGTTTGGAACTGATTGTACAAAACCAATACTAAGAAGTTGTTTCTTAACATTTACTGTGGTGAATAGTTATGGTAGTCTCTTACTCTAGAGGTGATGCAGGGACGTCATTTAAAAATAATTGTCTTGGACATCCATTTATTGCTTTGGTCTCTTTCAGTTTTACAATCTCCTTTATATAAGAAGATAAACAGTTGGATATTGAATTAGTTGTAAAAACAGGTGGAAAAATGGACAGATTTTGTTTTCACCTGCAGTCTTTGCTGCGCCCTAACTCTGCGGACTCAGAATTAGCTCCTGAATCCGTCCCTACTGTGTGTGCCTCTTACCTCTTCTCAGTCTGGGCCTGTGCGCTCTGTCTGGAGACCTCTGAACTGGTCTCTGCATTTATTCTCCCTCTTCTCCCGTCTTCCTGCCCTGCTAAGAAACTAGTTTTCCTGATGAATGGATGACTTTGACTTTACCCTGTTTCTCAAAACCAGTACCTCACCCCAACCAGGAGCTCGCCTACTGAAAACCAGGCAAAACTCATGGCTTTCCTTGGTGAGGACTTTCCAGTCTGTTGAAATATGATCAAATGACCCAATGGATCTGCTTGACGTTACCTGCATATGGCCCTTATTTTCCTGTCTCTGTATCTTGTTCAATGTGTTTTTATAGGAGGACCCGTAGGCAGAAACTGCGCTTTTTCCTCCACATTTTTCTTTCTCATAATGAATTCCTAATGCAGGGTCAGTCCTGTAGTGAACCTGAGGAAGGAAGGAATGAACACATGCTTTTAAAGTGCAACAGGTAAGTGTGAGTACCTAACCTTCTCTATCTCCTCTATTTCAAAGGCATAGTAATTTCTCAATAGAGTGAATATAGGAGAATATAAGAGCAACAGAATTGTGCAAACAGATTAATATTGTTAAGAATAGCTGGAATGGCAGGGAAGCAGGGCCTACGTAATGTAATTAGCATTAATTACATTAATGTAGCATGTAATTACATCTTTTCAACCGTATCGTTTATCGTTTTCATCTAGTATGCTTAGTATCTATCAGAAATTCAGTGTGGTAACTGGTTTTTGATTAAATGAATGCATGGATTTTTTCTTATATATCTTTAAGCTTTTGATTAAAACATAATCCACTGTTGTAGGTAGTCTCCAAATTTTCTTTCCTAATGAACTGAACCTCATATTGGTCACCTCTTGTATAGCACCCTTTCTTTGATTCTTGGCTGGCCCTGTAACTAACTGTTGACCAGTGACTTGGCTATGTCGTAAGGGGTCTTGCAGCTCTGCCTGAGTCTCTTGGAACATTTGCTTTTGGAATGCTCCCTCTTGATGCCAGACAACATATGAGCAGCATGCCTATTTTGAGACCACCATGCTGTGAGAAGCCTGAGCCATGTGGAGAGACCTTGAAGCATGAAACACACATGCATGCGTGTGCATGGACACACACATGCACACACACATCCACATGCACACCCAAGGTTCACTAGGACACCAGATATGTGAGGGACAAAGAGATAAAACCATCTTAGAAACTGATGCCACATGTAGTAGAGATGAAATGAAGTATGTAGCTGAATTCTTCCCAAATTCCTAACCCACAAAATTGTGAGCAAAGTAAGTGGTTATTTTAAGCCACTAAATTTTGGCATAGTCAGTTATGCAGTGCCATGCAATGGATTGACTGTTCTATCCCTCCTAACCCCCAAGGTGATGGTATTAGGAGGTAGGGCCTTTGGGAAGTAATTAGGTCTCAAGGGTGGGGCTCTTTTGAATGAGATTAGTGGCCTTGTAAAAGAGGATCCAGAGAGCTCTCTGGCTGTCTTTCTATCACATGAGGAGATAGGGAGAAGCCATCAATCTGCAGCCTGGAAGAAGACCCTCAGCAGAGCTGTACCATGCCAGCATCCCACTTTTGACTTTCCAGTCTCTA
Source organism: Perodicticus potto (assembly GCA_963574655.1). Lineage (NCBI taxonomy): Eukaryota > Metazoa > Chordata > Mammalia > Primates > Lorisidae > Perodicticus > Perodicticus potto. Next base: position 2,334 of record CAUYRH010036108.1, read on the forward strand.
GATCTATGAGAATTATTTTTGTTGTTTACAAGCTACTCAATTTATTAGCAGCCCAGACTAAGACATGCAGTGACAGATAATTGAAATATAACATACAGAAAGATGGGTAAATTATCAATAAATTTGGTAAATTAAATATATAGAAATATATATTTATATGTCTTCCTCCTTTGTATAAATATTTGTTCTTCCTCCATATTTCCTGATATACAGCTCCTGAAACTTTGGAATTTCCTGAGTAATATGAGTATTTTTTGAATGTGAATGAGATGAATGGTGGCTGGCAGCCCCTGAGTAGGATGAGGGCTGGTCACTGGGAAGACCAAGGCATGATTAGAGGGTTGGGACTTCTCCAGCCTCCTGAGAAGGGAGAAAGACTGAAGGTTAAGCTAAACACCAATGGACAATGGTTTAATCAGTTGTGTAATTGAAACTTTCATAGAAACCCAAGAGGACTAGATTTGGGGACCTTTGAATAACTGAACAAGTAGAGTTTCCTAGGGTAGCACTGCTAGAGAGGGTGTGGAAACTTTGTGTTTCTTCCCACAAACAGCTCTTTCTGGCTGCTCTCTGTATCTTTGTAACACCCTTTATAATAAATTGGCAAGCATAGAAAGTGTTCCCTCAGTTCTGTTAGTCACTATAGAAAATTAATAGAACTCGGCGGAGGATGGTGGGAGCCCCAATTTATAGCCAGTTGGTCAGAAGCTCAGGTTAAAATCTGAGGCTTGGGATTGGCATCTGAAATGGGGGGAGGACGGGGTCTTGTGGGATGGAACCCTTAACCTGTGGAGTCTGCGTCCAGCGTTGGAACTGAGTCAGAGGACGCCCGGCTGGTGTCTCTGTAGAGCTGATGCTTGGTGTGTGGGGAAAACCCCTGACACATTTGTTTTCAGAAATGTTCTGTGTTGTGAGAATGTATATAGCAGGAGAAACTGGGTTTGGTTTTTTCCTGTTTCGTTGCACATGCGTAACTAGCACTCAGTTCAAGGAACAGAATATTGCCAGCATTTTCGAACCCATTCTCACGCTCCTTCCAGCAATGGCCTTCCCAAAGGGTAACAACGACTCTGACTTCCAGCACTGGATTACTTTTGTCTGGTTTTTGAATTTTATGTAAATAAACTTGTGCATTATGTAACCTTTTCACTTAATGTTATGTTTATGAGATTTATCCATATTATTGAGTGTAGCTGTAGTTAAAACATGATCATAGCTGTATAATATCCCATTATAGGAATGTAATAGTTTACTCATTCTACTGTTGATGGATATTTGAGTGGTTTCTATTTGTTGATTATTTTGAATAGTTATTAACGTTCTGGTAAATGTCTTTTGGTAAATGCATGCCCACTTTTCTTCTGTTGGGTGGTTTTGAATTGTTTTATGGTGGTTTTGTACTTGTTAATTTTATCTCCATCAGTAGCCTATAAGCCAGCCTAGAGTATAGTGGCTAGGATTTGTACACACACACATGTGGTATATTTTCTCATTATAATGGCTAGCAAGCAGAGTACATAGCTGAGTTATTCTAGAAATATATGTTGATTGGCCGTTTAGAAGTTTTCAAACACACATGCTTGGCTCTCCAAACAAGTTCTAAATTAATTGTCGACTTTACTCTCTAGGATTTAAATACAAAAAGGAGAAAATATTCTTTCAATTATTTTTGTTGGATAAGTAAGAGCATATTGGAAAATATTTCATCTGCTCAGAGCTATTGTTCTTTGTTTTGCAAATAGCGTGAGAAAGAAAATCACTTTGTTTCTTATAATGGTAAAGGAAAAAATACTAATAAATAACTGAAATTTCTGTGTATCATTACCATACTTAAGGAATCTAAGCCCCAGTGAATCATAGGTTAGGATAGAACTCATAAACTATATTTCTGTGTGTAACTGAACTTCATCTTAGAACACATATTCTCTATTTTGTTGAGTTTTGTCTTTTGAGTTGGATCATATCATTTACTATAAGGTAAATTAATGGGTACTAACATTACATTTTTTCTTAACATCTAATCAACTTGAGGAATTTCCTTTTTCTTTGCTTTTTTGGTTTAACATTTCGGCTCTTTACTTAAAACATTGCAGTGATGCATAACTGTTCCAAATCAGCCAGGTCTGATTATTTTCGGTGCCAGCACGTTTACTTAAATGCCAATCCCATATAAAAAAGTTTGACTCCAAAGTGCCATATGTATATATATTTTTTTCATTTTTGGTAAAGTGTAGCTCTTTGACAAAAATATGTAACATGGAGATTCAAATTAACGTCAGATGGTTTTATAGTTTGCGGTTTGTATTTGTAGTTGTTAACCCTGAAGAAACAGGATATATAAAAAGATTAAAGAACCTTTTCAACTAACAAGCTTAAAATATATGTTTACAAACAAATGCCACACACTTTCTATCTTGGTTTATCCTTGTTCCTTTAGTTACTGGGATTTTATTTTTTTAATACTGTGATGTCTTTTGCATGTTCTCATTCATTTATTTATTCAGTAAATATTTATTGAATGTTTTCTATGGGGCAATCACTACTTCGGGTCCTTTAAGTTTCGTAGTCATGATTCTTCCCTGGATGCGATCAAAGTCTACTGGGAATAGCAGATATGTAGACCAGATACTTACAATATGGCCTCCAATACAAGGATGTGAGCAAAGAAGGCTCAGAGCAACTCATTCTGCTGAGGTGAGACCAGGGAGTTTTACCTGCTCTCTGTGAGAGCAGAGAAAATTTGAGTTGAGATTTGAAGGAATTAAAGGAATTTGAGCAAAGAAGTGGAAACAAGGATTCTCTATGCAAGGGAGTAGCACAGTGCAAAGGCACAGAGCTGAGAAAGGCTCGACATGCTTAGGGAACAGTATTAAGTTTTGTTTGCTTAGAACTTAGGGCACCCTGGAGTACAGAGGAGAGGGGAAGAGTGGGGGTGGGAGGTGTGTTACTGTTCACACGGCCAGAAGCTAGAACAAAGCCCTCCTCCATGGTCTCCCCTCCAGATTTTAACTTGGAATATTGCTATGACCTGGGAACTGGGAACTCTCTTGTGGAATTGGCAGAAGTGGCAGAAAAGGTAGACTTTTGAGCAACAAAGAGTGTAGGGTTGGGTGTTCCAACAATATAAACAGAAAAGAGTCTAAAAAATGGGGAAAATCTACCATGTTCTTAGAAGAGGTGGATCAGATGGTCATTCCCAAAGAAGAGATGCGCTAATGGAAATAGGATTTGGAGAGCTGCCCCCTCAGAGTACTGCAGAGCTCAGGTATGGCTTTCTTCATCTCTTCGTTTCTCTGTTTAACAACCTACGTATAACCATAGAGGGCAGTTGGGTGGAGTAGCTGCCTAGGTGGTAAATAATAGGATCAAGCAGCAAAATGGTTTTAGATAGGAAGATATAAATAAGAAAGTAAAATTTAAAGGCATAAATACAATATTCTATAGTTTACAATTATTGGAAAAAGATGACAGGTGATTTAAACACATCCTTAACATAAAAGAATAGTATTATGAGACTGATTAAGAAGTAGAGGTTGTCTTACCATTGAAGATCTGGATAAAGGCCAACAACAGCACCTCTTTACCCTCCATCAAGGCAATTTAGTTGGATGCCATTTTTTTTTTTTTTTTTTGAGACTGAGTCTCTGCTGTCCAAGTTAGACTGCCCTGGCATCAGCCTAGCTCACGGTAAACTCAAACTCCTGGGTTTAGGTGATCCTCCTCAGACCTCTGAGTAGCTGGGACTATAGGTGCCCTCCACAAAGCCTGGCTAGTTTTTCTATTTTTAGTAGAGATGGGGGTCTTGCTCCTGCTCAAGCTGGTCTTAAACTCCCCAGCTCAAGTGATCCTTTAGCCCTAGGCCTCCAGAGTGCTAGGATTACAGGCGTGAACACCAGCGCCTTGCTGGATTCTTAGCATCTTTTGAAGGAGACAATTACAGAGAAGAGAGTGGCCAGGGGACAGGAACTAGGGTAGCGGAAGGTCTGAGAACAGTGTTGTGGCAAAACAGATAATGAAACTGATGGACTGTAAGAGTCAAGGTAGTTGCTAAGAACAAGACTCGTCTTGAGGAGAGAGACCACTAGCACTAACCAGAAGTCCGGGGAGGTGGGTTTCGTTCTGTGGTGGGGTGGGAGGATCTTTCTAATGCTTTGTCTTGTGAATGGGAAACTCAGCAACACTGGAGTAAATACATCTACGATGATGAGTTCCCCGTGACTGGGAGTGTTCCAGCAAAGGTGGGTGACACCTTGCCAGGGTTTCTGTGAACTGTGGCAGTTCAACTTAGATGACCTTCAATGTTGCATGATGACTGAGAGTGTAAAATACAGACACTCTCAGTGCCCTTAGATGTGTATTAGACAGATGGCCGCAGCTGGCTGCTCTTAAGAGTCCTTAAGCCAGCGAGGCTGGGGCCCTGGGTTAGGACGATGCACTGAAAGGTCGGATTGGAGATTTTACTGGCAGGAAGTGATCTGGATGCTAAATTCTTAAGAGGCTTTTCTAAGAGTCACAGCTCCTAGGGGCTGAGTACCTGTGAGTGTCTCATGCGCAGCTGGGTACTCTATACGTAATGTCGGGATTAATCATCACAACAAACTTGGATGTGGGATTGTTTTAATCCACCCCTCCTTTTACCAGTGAACAAATAGGGGTTCAATAACTTGTAACTCATGTCCAGCTGTGACATTTATTAGCTGCATGACCTTAGGAGACTTACGTACTCTCTCTGTACTACTTTCCTCATCTAAAAATGTAGATAATAATAATAATACCTGCCACATAGTCGTGCTGTGCAGCTTAAATGTGTCTGGCACATAGTAGCTGATTAATAAAAGTTTGCTATCCTTTTAAAATCTCTATTATGTCTCCAAAGCCCATGCTGTTTACACTACAACACTTTTCATTTCCCCCTCTATCCAGCTGCCAATGGATCGAAGGAAACATGATCATTAACAAAAAAAATATTGACAAGTATTAGAACCTTCATTCTTTACAGGGAAGGTATTTTTTTTTTCTTTTGTAGAGACAGAGTCTCACTTTATCGCCCTCGGTAGAGTGCCATAGCATCATGCAGCTCACAGCAACCTCCAACTCCTAGGCTTAGGTGATTCTCTTGCCTCAGCCTCCCTCATAGCTGGGACTACAGGCGCCCACCACAACGCCCGGCTATTTTTCTGTTTTGCAGTTTGGCGGAGGCCAGGTTTGAATCCATCACCTTCGGTATATGGGGCTGGTGCCCTACTCAATGAGCCACAGGCGCCGCCCCAACAGGGAAGATATTTTTAAAACATGCATTTCATTTGGGAATTTGATAGAATGCCTACTCAGTGATGATGATCACTTGGATAGATTCAGATTTTACGGAAAGGAACAGCTTACAGTACTTTGCCTCTGTATTTTCTTCTCATGTACACAAACTCTCACAGCAAAGCTAACATGCTACCTATTTTATAAAACTTTCTCCAACCCTCCAAATGGAATGAGATTACATTTTCCCGTAAACCCTGGTAGAATGTTCTGACTTTGCCTCTAACATTGATTATTTCTGGCCTTACATTATATTTACTTGTGTAATTGTCTTGTCCTTCCCAGTAGACATAAAGCTCAGTTTTGGCATGGCCCTTAGCGTCTTCTTTGTGGGATGTCTTGGAATACCCCTCAGTTTTGCTACGCAAGTACTCAAATCTTTGTTTGAGTCAAGCCACATTATTAAGCTTTAATTTTATCCCTTCTTCCTCATTCCTTTATACATTATTGGAAGATATCTGCAGAAAATTTACATTATAGAGTACATAGTGGTGATGTTTTTGGTAAACAGATATGCAAATTCCTAAAATTTCAAGTTGGTGTGCTTCCTCAAAAACAAACAGTATCTTTAATAAAAACAGATCCTGAATGTTCATTTAGTATCTGGCTACTGATGATTGTGAATCAATGGTGGAAAGAACAAACTTGGTTTTACCCCGTTTCGTGCAAACAGATTAAATGCTCCCTCTGATGCTGCTCCAGGGATGCAGGGATGATTCTCCCCGGCGTAGCCCGGCTGTGCTGGCTCGGTAATGTCTGAACGTACAAGTGCTTTGTAGTGTCTGTCATTGCTCCATCCTCCCTGTCACTTAGTTTGCACTCTAAGATTCCCCCCCCAAGTTACTATATTGGCCTCCTACTTGAGGTTCCTGCCTCCATTCTTGTGTCAGGAAGTCCCCTGCTCTGCTGTGACTGCGAACTTTCTACGCAGATGAGCACATTCACTCAACTACAACAGCTACGGCTTCAACTCCAAGCAGTTCAGCGGCAAGTGAGGGCTCCCCCCATCCCTCTTCTTACCAGAGTTCCAGCAGCATCCTCTTGCCCTCTGCCTTCTGCCAGAGTCCGTGAAGGTTTTGCTCCAGAACTACGAGTTTAGTTTTGACATTCGTTGACTCACTCTTTGATTATCCACCAGCGTTATGGATTCAGCTCTGGATCCACATGGCCTGGACGAAAGCCGTGTGATCCCAGAAGAGCTTCTTCATGTCTGTCTGATTCAATGTTCACGTCTGTAAGATGGGGACACGGTTAGGACCCACATCACAGGCTTGTTAGGAAGGTTGAGGTACTATCTGCAAAGAGCATAGGACAGGGCCTGGCACACGAGGCATGCATCAGTTTAAGGCCGTGCTTGGTACTGCCCTGGGAATTTCTGTCCTTACCTCTTGTTTCTGCTTTCTCCCTGTGTTGAGCGCTCTTCCCTCCTGCCACCTGGAAGAATTTCTATCCCAAACAGGTTCTGGATAGACCAATGAGCTTCCTAGGTAGGCCTTTGGATATCACTCTTTCCACTCTCGGAAAGAACTGATCACTCCATCTTCTGCTCTGCTTCTGAACCTGGAAAATAAATGTATGTGCAGCACACTTGAAAGCAAACATTTATATACATATCAGTGTCCCCTGCTGGATCATAAACTCATGAGAACAAAGGCTGTGATTTATTCCTCATTGATCTCTTAGAAGTTAGCTCAGTGCCTGGCACATCGTATTCAACAAATAATCGTTGAACTGTGTTTTTTGAATTGAACAGTAAAGCACTTTATGACTTAAAGGTGGTGGTGGTTGTTGTACTGAATTTTAAGTTTTAAAACTTATTTTATTAATTTTTTTTTTTTTTCAGTTTTTGGCCAGGGCTGGGTTTGAACCTGCCACCTCTGGCATATGGGGCCGGCGCCCTACTTTGAGCCACAGGCACCGCCCAGAATTTTAAGTTTTAGGATTGAAATCCAGAGCACTTTATCATATTCTGCCATGCTGATACGCATACAGATGATTCGTGCATATCTATGTGTGTGTAGTTTCATTAGTATATGCCTGATTAGATACAATAATTACTGTGAGTTGTTCATCTATATAACTACTTCTGATCATGTGTAAGAAATGAATTTGCCTGACTTCCTCTGTAGAAATGCAAGCCAGGAGTTGTGGTGATTCAGTGCCAAAGGTCTGTTGCTGTTAGTCTGGAAGACCGCGCGTCCGCTGGTTCAAGCTGTGCTTTAATAAACAGGAGCTCAAACACTTTGGGATGGGAAGTACAGCTGAGGACTCTCAATGCAGAAGCTGAGCATGCTGAATGCCTTTCTGGGTCATGTTCATTTCATAAAAACAGCCAATTCCCAGCCTTCCCAGAAGAGGAAATGCTGAAGGTCCCTAGCTGCCATGTGGGGTGAGGAGGAAACCCAGGACAGGGCGGGTGGGGGCCCTCGCTGCCTGTCCTTCCCTTGGCAAGGTGGGAGCAGCAGGCACCCACCTCAGTCAGGCAGGTCCCCGCTCGGGCTTTGGGCTGTGCTGGAAGGCACAAGTTTCTCATTTTTATGTTTTTTCTTTTCTTTGCTTTTATAGTGACCATATTGTTCTAGTGACCAGGGCACTGCCAGTTGCCGGGCAGAGAAAACGTTTTTGGGTGTTTGGCGTCTGCTTCCCATGTTGATTTCCTAATCCTGACTTGTTTTCAAAGCCAAACAATAGCATCGCGAACACTCATCCGCATTTGGTAGGCTTTGCTGCCAGCCTAACTAACAGATTTCAGTTTCGAGGGATGAGAATAAAGAGGAAGCTTTTGGTAAAGCATCACTGTTTGTTAATTTTTTAGTGGTGCTACAGATATTAATTCCACAGGCCATGTTTGTCTTAATTTTAACACATTGAGTTTTTAGATTGTACTTCACATGCTAATGTCCTAGTGGTGGATGTTACTCAAGTTTTCTTTTCAATAATCTGATGAATTATTGAAGAGGTAATTTGCTTTGCATCTAAGTGTCAATAACAGAGCTGTTTATCTGTGTGATGTTTTACTTGTGCAACGGTGAAGCTTAATTTTTCTTACTGTCAGGGATAGGAAAACAACTACTTATTCCAGAACAACGAAGCTCTCATTGTTAAGAGTCAGAGACCCTCCAGGACTAGTGAGCGCAGGAGGCTGGAAGGGAACAAGGAAGGGGAATGCTCTCTCTGTGAGGCCAAGCATATTTGCTGGGTGGGCAGTTGGGGGTTGACGAGTCCTGGGGGTGGGCTGTGGGGCTGCTCTCTCAATGCAAGCAATCAGGGGTACCCCCCAGAGCCTTCCCGAGTGATGTCTTTTTAATTCTATGGTCAGGACTGTGAAATTTCTAGCAGGAAACACAGCTTTGAGGAAACTTCATGAATAGGAAGCCACATGTTGTGGTGGAAAGATCTCAGGCCAGCTGTCACTTGGGACATGGAAGTCCAAGGTTAATTTCACTTGGTTGGCAAAAATGTTTTGAGAGAAAAGTTCGTGTTCATGTTTCTTTTGGCTGGAGACAGGAGAAATGGGGAAAAGATTAGTATGTTTTTGCTATCTCTTTTGGGTTAATCAGGTTATACAGATGAAAATGATTTAGTGTGCAAGGCACAGTATGAGGAACGTTGAATATATATATATATATATATTTTTTTTCTTTTAATCCTCTCCTTAATCCAGAGGGTGGGCATCTTATGTTTTTCTTTCTTATAGGCGGAGAACTGAGGTGCAGTGAGATGAGGACCTGGGATTTGAGCTCCAGGGGTCTTGTGATAGTACACTGGGTCTTGGCCGTGTACACTCTGCCGCCCGGCCTGCAGGGAGGGCGAGGCCTTATAGCTGGGCCTATTGGTAACACTTTCACGGAGATCAGGTTCACTGGGTTTAAGTGATAAATTGGCATTTGTATCACTTTCCTCATGCCGGTAAAGGTCTAAATGGAGGGTGCTGTCCCTGGCACCCAGCGTGGCCCCTTCACGGACCGGGGGCAGAGTAACCGGGAAGGCAGAGGGAGCTCTCCGGGACCCTTTTCAGCTCTTGTCAGGATGACAGGCCACTCACCGGGAGTTGTGAGTGTGTCCTTAGAGGATTCAGGAGGGTGGGAAAGGAGCGCGTGTGTGTGTGTGCACACAGGCTGTGCAGGCGACATGGGGACAAAGGCAGGCTAGGAAAGATGCTGCCCAGCTTCTGTGGACCCTCTCCTCCCCTTTCATTCCGGGCCCCTCCCCAGATGAACATCTCCCCCCGGGACCCGCACCCCTCTGCCTTCTCGTCATGCAGTGTGGGTCCCCTCCCTTCCTCCTCCTCCAACTTCCAAACCACGGCCGAGCCCGGAGCTCCCCTAGAAGCCCCTCCCCCGGGGGTGGCTCCGGATCCAGGTTAGAGCCCTGGGACCGAGCCACGCTGTAGTCGCTGCTGTCGCCTCGACCTCGTGCAGATGACGCGGGCAACTGGGATCCGGAGCCGATGTCTTGACCCAAAGTCCCTCTTGCTCCCTGACCCTGCCGAGCTCTGTCCCGTGCCTGCAGAAGGCATTCACTGCTTTCCTAAGGCCGTGCAGCCCTCATCACCGTCACCCACCAGTGGTCCCCCAGCTGAGCCGGAGTTGGAAGCTCAGGCCGGCCTGGCGTTTTCATTCTGCTGCACCGTGCTGTCCCCGACCGCCCGGACACACGCGGGAGACTTTTCTGTCGTCTTCGTTTCGGGGGCTGCTGCCGGGGCTCTCCTTTCACATCCCGGGCCCCATCCCAGCTGTGAAGTCTGGGGCCCGAGAAAGGGGTGACCTCTGTCTGAATGTGGAGAACGTGAAGCCCCCCAGAGCTTGGCAGGTCATGTGGGCAGTGACTGTGGCACCCTGGAGAGGCGGCGTGGCCCCAGTGTCCCCAGATCTTACCTGTCGCTCCAGGCTAGAGGGCTGTGGCATCAGCCTAGCTCACAGCAACCTCGAACTCCTGGGCTCAGGAGAGCCTTCTGCCTCAGCTTCTGGGACAATAGGTATCTGCCACAACACCCAGCTAAGTTTTCAATTTTTAGTAGAGTTGGGTCTTACATTGCTCAGGCTGGTCTCAAACTCCTGAGCTCAAGTGCTGAGATTATAGGTGTGAGCCGCTAGGCATAGCCTCGCCTGCTTTTCCAGAATAAGTTGGACTTCTGGATTTTCATCTGTGCTTTTCCCATTTTAAAAACATAGGTCAACCAGATGAGGTGGGTTATACCTGTAATCCCAGCACTTTGGGAGGCCAAGGTGGGAGGATAATTTGAGGCCAAGAGTTTGAGACTGGCCTGGGCAACATGGCCAGAATTTGCCTCTACAAAAGTTGTAAAAAAAAAAAAAAATTAGCTGGGGGAGGTGGTGGCTCCTGTAGGCCCAGTTGCTCCAGAAGTGGAGGTGGGAGAACCGCTGGACACCGTAGTCCCAGCTGCAGCCAAGCTATGATTGTGCCGCTGCTTTCCAGACTGGGTGACGGAGTGAGACACCGTCTCCAAAACAAAACAACACACACTGAGTAAGCAAAACCAACAGGTGCGTGTGGACCGGAATCCGGGGCCACTATTTCATGACCTCTGCTGGACACCTAACGCCCTGCTGCCACTTTTCCCTTTGTGTCTGCCTGCTCTGGAGACATCTGCATGTGTGACTCCTGGTTACAGAATCAATAAACAAGACATGGATGTGAAAAAAAAAATCAGAAAGACAGAACACTTGATAGAAAAGAGTCGTGTTGGAGTAAGCGGAGCAAGTCTAAATTTCCACTGAAGTACCAGTGACATTCTCAGCTAGTGACTAGAAAGAATGCTAGATTGTCTTAAAATAGTTCTTTTTCCAAAATTAAATGGTTCTTTATTTACATTTTGTTTACCAAAGGTTTTAAGTGTGTTTTTAACACTTTGAAATCTCAAATTATCTGAGAATTAAAATTTTTCAGATCTGGGCTGGCTCACACCTGTAATCCTAGCACTCTGGAAGTATAAGGTGGGAAGATCCCTTGAGCTCAGGAGTTTGAGACCAGCCTGAGCAAGAGTGAGACCCACGTCTCTGCTAAGAATAGAAAAATTAGCTGGACATGATAGTATCTGCCTGTAGTCTCAGCTACTCAGGAAGCTGAGGCAGGAGGATGGCTTAAGCCCAGAAGTTTGACGTTGCTGTGGGCTGGGCTGACACCATGACATTAGCTCAGGAAACAGAGTGAGGCTGTGTCTTAAAAAAAAATTCAGATCTTCTTAAATTAAATATTAGGTTACTAAAGAAGAATAACAATTTCTTTCAAAATAAAATGCTTGAATGACTAGTGTTTTTATTACTTTGCCACTTTATATATATTGCTGTCATTTGACCTCTGCAATTTGACTGCCCAAGGGACTGTAACAAAGTGGTCACCATGCAGAGGAGGTCAGCATAAGAAACTGGGTCTGCTGATAAGAAACACATACTGATATGTACACGTGGTGCATGTCTGAGGTGAAATGAGGTCACTTTAAGGGGGTGGTCAATGTAGGGAGGTGGTCAACTACGGAAGTTCTGCTGTATTGGAACTGTTTAGCCAAATGAGCAGAGACTATACATATATCAGGGTTGTTTTCATGCTGTTGCTCTATACTTTATGCAAAACTATGGATGATTTTGCCATTTTTAAGTAGAAACCTTATGACTTTCACACAGCAATTTAAAGTTGTCTCAGTATTAAGTAAATATGGTTTTATCTGTCGTTCTTTAATTACTCAATGTGGTAGTGCTCAATTTAGTGACTTATCCCTCGGGCCGTGGAACTGAACCTGGGTGAGCGTTTGTAATAACCTGTGTATGGAGGGATTTACTGTAAGAAATGTTACATTCCGTAAATAATTGTCTTCATCTTTACTTAAATGTGCAATGATCTATCCACACTGCAGGCATGTTTACAGACTGAATATTTTTCGTTAGATGGACCAATAATTTCTATTTTAAAATAATTTATATATACTGGTCTTTCAGTTATTTATTTATTTATTTCAGATTAAAATGAGGGTACCCACGATTAGGTTACATTGCTTGCATTTGTAAGGTCAGTGCCGAGTGGTAGGTCTGTCTTTCACCCGGAAGTCTGCCGTACATTCTGCATCCTCCCTCCAGCTGGGAACTCTCCCAATCCCCTCCCTCCATTCCCTTTTCTCGGATTTGAGTTCTTCTCTCCCGTGAACAGGTCACTGTTCATCTACTTGATTCATCTTACTATTGAATACATGTGATGCTTGTTTTTCCATTCATGTGTGGACCAATAATTTATGAGTTTTAAAGCTTCCTAAGCTGCTCACCTGTGAAATTGTGAACTTCTGCAATGAATCTTGAGAGTCCTAGTGTTGGTGCGTGGGGCTGGTGCTGTCTGTGCCACAGAGCGGTGGTTGTCAAGCCTGTCTGTACATTACAATGACCATGGGAGATTTAAAAAAAGATACCCAGATCCACTCCACTGGTTTCTGATTTACATGCTCCCAGGGGGTTTTAATGTGCAGTCAGGAAAAGAACCATCACCTGCCTTGGAAAGGATTGCCAGGCAGAAGTGACAGACTGTCAGTGACTTTCAGCACTAAGCTCATCTTACCCACGTCCCTATTGGCCTACCGGGATCAGGGCTGTGGGCTGTCCACCTTGGCCTCAGGTTGAGAGCCTCCCCGAGGTCACAGCTCCATACACTTAATGCTGTGGAATGGAGGGAATCCAGTCTAACCCCTTTCCTGTGTGTCTGTGTGTTTTCCTTAGTCATGGGTTCCTTATAGAGCCATTGGGCTTTAATTCTCCTAGCAACCCTACCCAGAGTTATAATCATTACATATCATAATTATTATAAAATTATTATTATAAAACAGAAGATCAGAAAGGGGAAGGCGATCAATATGCTCAAACTTGTACAGCAGTAAGTGGTAGAATTTAAACCCAAGCATTCTGACTCCAGAGTTTCTGTGCTTTATCTTCATACCAGGGAGTCCAAATAAAATACTTGTAGGGTAACTCTGGGTGCAAAAATAAGCAAAGTAAGTAACCAGTAGAGAGCGGTGGGGACTTAGGGACACAGGGCCACTGCCACTTGGCTCTAGCCAATTATTGTTGGTCAGGAATGTGGCCCCCAGTGTAGTCAAGACATCCGATTTTTATTATTTTATTATTTTAAAATGTTTTTCCTTTATTTTTAAATTTCTGATTAATGTGAGGGTGTAAACAATTAGGTTGCAATATTTGCATTTGTTATGTAGAATTCCTCTTGTAGTTGCATCCTACACCCAAAGAGGGGTGCCATATAATTGTGCCCCTTAAGTGGGAGCGCACCCGTCCCTCTCCCTCCTCCCTTCTTCCCCCTCCCTCGCTCCTCCTCCCCCCAACATGAATTGCTTGAGTTTTTCTCTTATGTGGACGTGTATTAGATCATCTACTGGCTTCATATTAGTGTTGAGTACATTGGACATTTGCTTTTCCATTCTTGTGATACTTTACTAAGAAGAATGTGCTTCAACACCATCCAGGCTAAATCAAAAGAAGGACATCTGATTGAAAAAAATCTAAAACAACTCTACTTTTTAACTTGAACCTTTCTGTTTTTCTCAACTTTTAAATCATAGAAGCCATTTAACCTTTGTTACAAATTATACTATCTTCACTGTTTTTCTTCCTTGCTGTGGGAAGCCCTGGTTGAGATAGAGGTACTAAAAAGACAGCACAAGTCTGCATTAAGCGCTAAAAAGGAAGCATGGAAGATTCTCTCTGTAGACTGAGCCTATATTGACGCACATTCACTTTTTGTCTTACTTTCTCTGGAAGTGGTGGAGACTGATCTTCTGTGACACAAAAGCCCAGCGGTAGGTGCTGGAATGCCACATGGCTCGGAAGGTTTTATCGAGGACATCTGCACACTTGTCCTTGCTATGTCTATGGTTTAGCAAGGATTCATGTATTACAATGTCATAGACACCGTTGTTAAGATACAAACCCCTAGTCAACTTAACATGTTGGTTTTGTTCTGTTTTCATGGATAAATTTCTAATTTGTGTGTATTAATGAGTCCCAGCTGAGATGAATGATTAATATTTCTTTAGTATTTATTCATTCAACATTTAGGCAGAGAAGCATTTAAGAACTTACAAAGAGTAATCTTAGCACTCTGGGAGACCAAGGCGGGTGGATTGATTGAGCTCGGGAATTCGAGACCAGCCTGAGCCAAGAGTAAGATGTCATCGCTACTAACAATGAAAAAGTGAGGCATGAGGTTTGAGGTTGCTGTGAGCTGTGATGCCACCGCACTCTACCAAGGACGACAAAGTGAGACTCTGTATCAAAACAAACAACAACCAAAAAAACTCAGAAAGATGCAGCATTTTTTTATAATTCTTTGCTTAAAATTTGATCAGATTTTGAATCTTTTAAAAAAACATTTGAAACTAAGAAGTATTAATGATAAGCAATTTTAAGACATAGGCTTCTCTTACAATGTTCTAATACAGCACATAATGGTTTAGGCATTCTTAAAACAGTGAAGTAAGTTTTAAGAAACATTGTTAATGGTGTTATAACTATAGGCTCTGAATGTTGGTGCTTTGATTTAGAAGCAGTCAACAGCTTATTTTCTATAGCCTCTATAGCAACGGTTCAGATTCTTTTGGTTTGAGTTATTCATCTGAACATAATAGAAGCTATCTTCTTGTTAGAGGAAGAATCAGAGGGTATACAGGTCATAACTGGTACCCAGCAAAAACAGGGCAATGCAATTAGTAATGCCTAAGGAAAAACTTCAGCTGAAAGCATTTCAATTGGAAATTCTCAAGTTACTTAAAAATTGCAGTGTTTACTTTAAAAAATTAGATATTTAATGATTATAAACTGTTTATTTCAGAATTTGAACCACTTGAAACTATCTTTGGCATATGTTTGCAATCAGTTTTCAAAATATTCTGACTTTTTAAATGATGAAGAAGTAATTCTTGATTTATAAGTATCTATAGGTCAATATTCTATCATCTAATTCTACGTATTTTTTTTTTTAAGTACAGCTAGCTTCTCAAGTTAAAGCCTTGCTTTGGCGATCTTTTCTCACAGTCTATTTCTTGGAACCGTGTCCCTTTTCCAGATAACAGCATCCGTTTGGAATCATTTGGCGATTAAAGATGAAATGTCCAGGCTGGGCGCGGTGGCTCACCCCTGTTATCCTAGCACTCTGGGAGGCTGAGGCGGACAGGTCACCTAAGCTTATGGGTTGGAGACCACCCTGAGCCAGACCGAGACCTCCTCTCTAAAAATAGCCGGGTGTTGTGGCAGGTGCCTATAGTCCCAGCTATTTGGGAGGCTGAGGCAAGAGAATCACTTAAGCCCAAGAGTTGGAGGTTGCTGTGAGCTGTGATGTCACAGCACTCTACTGAGGGCGACTTGGTGAGACTCTGTCTCATAAAAGAAAAAAAAAAGAAAAAGATGAAATGTTCAATTTGTAGTTATTATTCTAGTTTCTTACAAAGGATATTATCTCTTACAACTCCTTTTTAAAATTTTAGAATATTACTTCAGACCTTTATCTATTTTTTATTTTATCTAGTACTAATCAACCGTGGTCACTCCCAAATATAAGATAAAATCCCAAATAAGCATTTCACCCAAAAGTTTTATTGGGGCACTAATAAAGTGAAAATAAATATATGGGCCAAAGAGGTGGAAGAAATCTTCTTGGAGAAAGCGGGCTCAAGGTTTGAAGGATGGGTTGAAAAGGTAAACAGGCGAGTACAGGTCTTATCAGGAATGACAGTGACGACTGAGGAAGAAGTGATTGGAATAAGAGTGTAGAGAAACCCACGGGTGAGAGATAAAATGAAAAAGGGAAATTGCATTCTGCTGTCTTCGGCATGTTGGTACGCACCTCTAGCCTTAGCTACTCAGAAGACTGAGGCAAAAGGATTATTTGACCCCAGTAGTTTGAGTTCAGCCTGGGCAACATAGAGAGACCCCTGTGTCTTTAAAAAAATAAATAAAAACCCACTTTCTTCCTTAAATTCTGCAGGAATGAGGTATGCCAATTTAAGATATATAACTTTAAAATGATTATTATCCATCTGGTCCTGGGTGATTCCACTGGTGAAAGCATATGTCTAATGGATACCAGGACATTAACTTGCTCTGGTCCAAGGCCATAGGTTGCACTGACTGTCTCAGAAACAGTTCTTACTCATGGTCAGCTGGTAGGCTGGCTAAGATTTCTGCTATTGCCTAAGAG
Organism: Perodicticus potto; assembly: GCA_963574655.1. Lineage (NCBI taxonomy): Eukaryota > Metazoa > Chordata > Mammalia > Primates > Lorisidae > Perodicticus > Perodicticus potto. The sequence continues at coordinate 18,852 of CAUYRH010036108.1, forward strand.
GAGAAAGCTCATACAGTCCAGCCCTGGAATTACCTCGTTTACGTTTGACAGATATTTAAAGTTGGTATACATGTATAACAAAAATTCAGTTGTTGGAATCACTTTCATATTGTTGTTGAATATGTTATTCTAAGTTTGGGGATAGAGAAAAGAGGAGATTATTTCATTGATTGCAAAGAAAAGAATTTCATTCTTTTTACATCAGGTAGTTGTTTTTTTTGTTTTTTTTGGAGACAGAGTCTCACTGCATCACCCTTGGTAGAGGGCCATGGCGTCACAGCTCACAACAACCTCAAACTCTTGGGCTTAAGCGATTCTCTTGCCTCAGCCTCCCGAATAGCTGGGATTACAGGCCCCTGCCACTATGCCTGGCTATCTTTTTTGTTGTTGTCATTGTTGTTTAGCTGGCCTGGGCCGGGTTTGAACCCTCCAGCCTTGATGCATGTGGCCAGCGCTGTAGCCACTGTGCTACAGGTGCCGAGTCAGCTAGTTGGTTTTCTTAAACCTTGAACAAAATATCTTTCCATGCCAGAGATGATCATAAGGCTAATGATGAGTTATTCTCATATAATAGTATACTAAACAATTGTTGCAAAAATTTCAATTCATAAAGGAACATTGGTGTAAAGAAATTATTACATCATGTGAATTTAACATGGTTTTTGTTCAGCATCTATTATATTATAAATCCAGTCCTATGCTTGATTGCATGAGAGCATCAAAGAAACAGATTTGGTCCTAATCGTCAACAATTTTAAAAATAACTAGCTTTTCTGACAAATTTTTCAGGAAAAATGCTCAACCATGAAGTCCAGACCATGAATTAACACATATTTATTGAACGTGTATATATGCCAGTGTAAAATCCAGGGGGATAGTAAAACTAGGAAATAAACATATCTGGAAAAGAGATGGGTTAGATCCTCGTTCAATATGGTTTTAATGTAATTCAGTATGTTTGAAATTCTATCCTTAAACTAAATTTTAAGCATTTTAAGGGAGAAATTCTATTTTCTTTGATCCCCTCTTCTTTCTTTTTTCTCTTTTTTTCTTCTTTCTAAAGTCTTCTCTCCTTTTCTAAGACTAATTACTGTGTCAACTGCCTTCATACATAATGGTAAATAAAAACTGTTTTACAAAAAGTAAAAGTATGCATTTTAGATTTTTATAAAGCCACAGAAAAGAATTTACATGGATTTTCATGATTAAATTATGTGTAATACATAATACTTTCTTATAAGCCCTTTTAGTATTGTTTTGATTTTTTATTTTTTTCTGATATGGGTAACAAACAGACAATGGCGTAAATTCCTGATATGAAGATAATTGATTGGCATTTTTAACTCTTTCAAGTCTCATTTGTATTCCTAAGTCAAGCCAGATATATGTGCTTGAGTGTGTAATGCTATAATTTGAAAATAGTTATCTTTACACACCAGATATACAGAATCAGTTTATACTTTTACTGTGTTTCATTATTCAAGAGCCCACACCATGTTGAACCTGTTTATTTGGAGAAAGCTTTATTTACATTGAAAACTTTCATATTGTCGACATGAGTGAAGAACTATTCAGTTGTTTCATTTGCTAGGTAAACATTGACCTCATCATTTGTAACTAAGAATACATCCTAATGGATGGTTTTTGTGGAAAACATTGGTATGCTCCCTGGAGTTTATAGCTCCTAATGAAAACACAATTTGTTTATCCGTGCATTACTTCAGAGGCACTTAGGTTGTCTCCAGGTTTTGTTAATTATGAATTAAGCTGCTGTGAATATTCCAGCATAAGTCTTTGGATTGACATCTTTCCATTTTTCTTGGGTAAAGTCCTGGGAGTAGGATCGCCGGGTCATGCGGCAAATGCATATTAATAACAAACTGTTTTTCAGAGTGGCTGTGCTTACTATTTCATATTTTCACCAGCAATGCTCCAGAGTTCTGGTTGTTCCATATCTTTGCCACTACATGGTACTATCATTATAAACTATAAATTTGACTCGGCGCCCCATAGCTCAGTGAGTGGGGCGCTGGCCACATACACTGAAGCTGGAGGGTTCGAGCCGGCCTGGGCCTGCTAAACGATGACAACTGCAACCAAAAAATAGCAGGAACATATCTCAAGAATGGAAAAAAAAAAGTATCCAATGTACTCAATACTACTATGAAATCAATATATAACCACCTATACACTCATACATACGGTAAAACATAACTATAATCCAGAAAGTAGAAGGGAAGAGGAGAGAGAGGGCAGGGGAGGGGGGATATGGGGGGAGGGAGAGTGTTTGGGGGGACCTCACCTAATGTGCATGATGCAATGGTACATTTCAAAACTATTAAGAAATGAGTATAATTGTGATGGATGTGTTACTTAGTTCCGTGTAAGCGTTTCACATTGTATATTGAAGCAGGACCCTGAACCCCATAAATGCATCAATGTACAAAGTTATGATTTAATAAAAACAATAAAAATAAGTTTAAGAAAAAAACAGCGAAAAATAGCTGGGCATTGTGGCAGGTGTCTGTAGTCCCAGCTACTTGGGAGGCTGAGGCAGGAAAATCACTTGCGCCCAAGAGTTTGAGGTTGCTGTGGGCAACGCCACAGCACTCTATGCAGGGTGACATAGTGAGACTCTGCCTCAAAAAAAAAAAAATTACAATTTTAGCTAGTGGTATTTAGTTAGTGGTGTCTTGTTCTAATATTAATTTGCATCTTCCTGATAAAGAAGGATCTGATGTACCCTCTCAAGTGCTAATTAACATTTCTTTACCTTCTTTATGTTCAGACTTTCACCCTTTTGACAAAATTGGGTAGTTTTTCTTTATTTTAGTGTTGATTTATAGGTATTTGTATAATTACATATAATCTACATAAGGGTCCTTTGTCAGATATATGCATTGTAGATATTGCTTTCTAGTCTGTGCTTTGCCTGTTAATTTCCTTAATTAAAGGTGTTGTTGATGGGGGCAAAAGCTTTCAATTTTGATAAGATCTATTTTACATTTTTTCTTGTTTATTTATTTATGTATTTATTTATTTTGAGACAGAGTCTCACTATGTCCCCCTCTGTAAAGTGCTATGGCGTCATAGCTCTCAGCAACCTCAAACTCTTGGGGTTAAGTAATTCTCTTGCCTGAGCCTCCCAAGTAGCTGGGACTACAGGTGCCCGCCACAACACCCAGCTATTTTTAGAAACAAGATCTCATTCTGGCTCACACTGGTCTCCAACTCTTGAACTCAGGCAGTCCACCACCTTGGCCTCCCAGAGTGCTAAGATTACAGGTGTGAGCCACCGTGCCTGGCCGGTCTGCTTTTTCTTTTATATTTAGTACATATTTTGTACTAAAAAGTATTTACCTATGCCAAGATCCTAATTTATTTTTAATCTTTTTCATTCTAAAAGTCCTATATTTCTAGTGTATAAATTTAGGTATATGATTAAGCTACAATTAATTTTTATGTAAGGAGTAAAGCAGGAGTTGAGGTTTGTTTTATTTTTTCCATATATGTGGACAATTTTGGCAACAGATGTTAAAATGACATTTCTTCCTGCATTTAATTCAATTAGTATCTTGGTAAAAATCAATTATCTTTTTTATTTGAGTCTATTTCTACCCATTTTATTCCACAGATCTTAGCAGTACTCCCTTGTTTTTGAAGGATATATTCCAAGACCCCCAGTGGATTCCTGAAACTGCAGATAGTGTCACATCCTATAAATACCATGTTTTTTTCTTCCCTATACATATGTTACTATGAACAAGTTTAATTTATAAATTAGGCACAGTAAGAGATTGCATCAGAATTTTTATTGCAGCTCAATTCACAATTGCCAACTCATGGAAGCAACTCAAGTGCCCATCAACCCATGAATGGACTAACAAACTGTGGTATATGTATACCATAGAATACTGTTCAGCCATAAGAAAAGATGGCGACTCATCGTTTATGTTTACCTGGATGGAGCTAAAACACATTCTTCTTAGAAAAGTATCTCAAGAACGGAAAAAAATATCCAATGTACTCAATACAAATATGAAACCAATGTATAAAAAACTACATGCCCACATGAAAGATATAACACAAATGTAGTCTATTTGTGTTAGGGGGAGGGGAGGCAATTGGCTGGAGGAAGGAGGGCAATTGGTGGGATGTCACCTAAAGTGCACAATGTGAGGGTGCTCAGCACGCCCCCAGGTGAAGGACTCAACAGCAACTTGAACTTCACCTTTTAATTGGAAACAAGGTAACATTTGTACCCCTACATTAATTTGAAATTAAAAAAAAGAATTCCTACATTTGATAGCTTAATAAACATTTATGAACTAAAGAATCTTAATAATAACTAATAGTAAAACGTAACAATTATAACAATATACTTTAAAAGTTATATGAATGTGGTCTCTATCTCAAAATATCTTCGTATGTTTGACTTGTACGGTTGACTGCCAGTAAGGGGATACGGGGGCTTGCCATTTGCCCATTGTATGCTGATGATACCTTGTTTTGATTACTGTTGCTTTATGACAAGTCTTGAAATCAAGTTGTAAGTTTCATAACTTTCCATTCCTTTCAAGATTGTTTTGGACATTCCAAATTGTTTGCATTTTCATATAAAATTTAGAAAGAAGTTATCAGTTTCTTCAAAAGAACATACCAATATTTTTACTGTGTATGATCGGGTTTGTGAGGTTGAGATCACTGGGGATATTTTAAACATACTGAACTGTCTAACCCAGGAGCATGGCATATCTTTCTCCATTTACTTGGGCCTTCTCTGGCTCTCTTGGCAGTGTTTTATAATTTTCAAGGCAAAGATTTTTACTTCTTTCTTTTTATTTTTTTGAGACAGAGCCTCAAGCTGTCACCCTGGATAGAGTGCTGTGGCATCACAGCTCACAACAACTTCCAATTCCTGGGCTCAAGCGAGTCTCCTGCCTCCGCCTCCCAAGTAGCTGGGACTACAGGTGCCCACCACAATGCCCGGACATTTTTTGGTTGCAGTTGTCATTATTGTTTGGCAGGCCCGGGCTGGATTCAAACCCGCCAGCTCAGGTGTACATGGTGGGCGCCTTAGCCCGTTGAGCCACAGGCGCCGAGCCTTTACTTCTTTCTTTACTTTATTCTCAATTGTCTGATCTTTTGATGTTATTATAAATGATAATATTATTATTTTAAGGTTTTTATTGATGTTAGTTTCAAGACTTTTACCATCCATTCATTTATTCACCACTGTCTTAAGATGTTTTGAATGTGGGATCAGAACTTACTCTTCTGCTAGGATTGGGGTCAGAATACTGTTGAGGGTCAGGAAACCTCCTTATGTTTTAAGGCTAGCTGTGAAACTGAGAGAGGTCTTGCTCTGCTTTGGCACCCTTTGGGTCAGCGTTTTATGTTGCTGGGAGTTTTTGTGTGTCTCAGTCCCATACTTGGCCTTCTGCACCTCAGCAGCACTCTTGATGTACTGCCACTTTGAACCCCGAAGGCCCCAGGAGGATTCTTCCTAGCTCTTCTGCCTAGCCCTCTGAGTTCCCTGGGTCCCTGCCTTGCCCTATGTGGCCCATGGGGGATCTTTCTTCCCTCTCTAGCCTTGTCTCCAACCTTGGGCACAGGCACATTTCAGCACTTGGTGAGGGCTTGCTGCCTGGTGCATGTGAACTTGGCCTGCTGGCTGGAACTCCTTGGGGTTTAATTCAGAAACAGTGCAACTGAAAGTTCAGCAGATTTCTCTGTATTCTCTTCCATGGCAAATTCTTACTCCTGCTGCTGCTGCTCCAGGCATGAGAACAGCAGTAGGTCCTTTCCCATTTATGAAGGGCTTGCCACTTTGTGGAACTCTTAAATTTATGTTTGTTTGCATTATTAGCTCTCTGCGATAGGATACTTTTTTTAGCTTAGGTAGCTTGCTCAGCTTGAAAGAGTGGGAGCAATGGTCTCTTGCAACTTTCTACATTCCAGCTAAAATACAGAAATTCTGTATAAAAGCTTTTAAATATATTCACTTCAGATGCAAGAAGAGACTGATTTCCTTGATATGGTTGTCCCAACGGTTCTTTGCCCTAATAGAAACATTCAGAGTACTATATGTATGAACTTGCCGGTAATGTGTTTGTCATATATGAACTTAGAAATTCAGATAATATTCTTAGATGGATTTTTACATCATCCAGATTCATGTTATTTACTTTTTAATTGATTTCTTTTTCCAGACAGCAGCATTTCCTAAAAAAATGTGTGGTGAAGTGTGTGTGGTTCTTTCTAAAGTTGAGAGATTTGGGAAATGTCATCAGTTCATTAAAAACCATAATGACAATTTCACGGTGGGAAGCGTAGTTTGTTGAACCAGTAGCTTGAGAAAAGCCTGTAGTTTGATTGGTGAAATCTAGTTACATGGCTTTTTGAATTAGGAACTTGGGAGCTGTGATAGTCGGGGAGAGAGCGCTGTTTTAAGGAACTCACGTTTCAACATTGCACAGGGAACAGATAGCTCTCTGAAGGATGGATGCTTACTCCGACAATGATAGTTAATTTTTATCACTGTCTTCATTGTTCACTTTCAAAGGAGAGTTTTATGCTACTTTTAGTTGATTTATACATTGTTCTTAAAAGTTTTCTGCAGACTGTTTCAGGCCTTTGGATTTGTCCTAACTATATCCTAAACCTTTCTAACTGCCTGTATTCCTCTGTGTAAGAGTTCCTTGATATCATAATTTCCAATTAAAGCAATGAGACTCTTAAAATATCTACATTCCTCAGATGGCCAAGGATTGTCGAGGGAGGGGCAGGCCTGTGAGTAGCGTGGTGACAGAGAGACTGTCTCTGGCCCCGGTACCAGCTGGAACTTGTTAACTGAAAGTAGGTTCTCAATAGGACCACTCTTTAATGTCCTATTTAATGGTCCTCTTAACTTGCTTGCTGTAATTAGGATGAGAGGAAAGGATTTCTGGAGAATTTTCTTCTATGAGCAATATTCTGTTACAGCAATATAAGATTACTTAAATTCTGTGATTTTTTTTTTTTTTAAATTCAGGAAAAAAGTCAGTCCAATCAAAGTCAAGTTAGCTTTAAAGAGAAGAGAATTATTTAATTTGTCTGCTAAAGATAGGCAAGTAGTGATATCCTCTTTCATTCTTTTTTTCCAAAGCAGGATAGAAACTGTGGAAATCAAATTTAGAAAGTGAGTATTTGGTTTTTATTTCGGCCGCCATAGGAGGTCTCTGACCTGCCTGTTTAACTTACCTGTGGGAAAGTGCGCGTCTCGTACAATCCAGTTTGGCCCTGAGAGAGCTGGTGAGACTCAGGCAGGTATTGGATTCAGGTCCCTTCATTTCCTGGCTGTGTGACCTTGGAGAAGTTCCTTGACCTTTTTGAGACTCAGTTCTCCATTGCTAACGTGGAGCAAAGATTACTCCCAGCTTCCCGGGATTGTTGAAGCACTGAGATAATTTGTATAGCTGGTGAAAAAAATGAACATTTTCTAATCTTTGCTATGACTATCTATGACAGAAAGAATAAGTTCAAAAGGCGACCTTATTACTCTGTAGCTGCCTTTCTTGATTTTTCTGACCATCTGGCCTTGGATAGCTATTTCACTTCCACTCATTCTCACATGCTTTTGTTTACTTAACTGTTTAGTGAATGGGCATCACGTTGGCTGCTCCGATTCTTACTGACCTGGTGTAGGCTGAAAATTCACAATGTTTTTGTATTTCTTGCCACTGATAAAAGGATAATGCCATTTTAATGAAACTTTCTCCTTAGTTTGGGTTTTTCACTTAGTATTGATGCCAGTAATTTATCGAATGAAATGATTTTTAACATTTTTCTCAAACATTTGTAATTTCTCTGCAAAAATATATAGTGCTTTTCCTTTTCTGAATCCGTATCTTCTTGAGTATGGACTATTGACATTGGAAGGCTTTGGAATAATGAACGAGAACATAATAAGAAATTAATTATTGACACTATTTACTGGTAATACTTTTCGATGGCTTTGTTTATTCACTTTGCAGAACTGAAAGGGGCATTTTAACAAATATGAGGAAAATAAAAGAGATGAAAGAGCCATTCAGCTCTCCCTTGAATTATCTTTAAAGTGATTTTGAGAAATAGGAAAGGGGATTCTATGGATAAAGGGGGTTTCCTTGTAGATTGAAATTGCTTCTCTGCTCATGACTCTGTCCCGTTGCTTTACGGATTGCTTTGTCAAGGTAAGAATTTTCCTGTTTTTTTCCTTCAACTCTGTCCCAGCCTGTCTTTCCTGTAACAGTAAGTGGCACCAATGTTCACTCAGTCACTCAGACCCCAAACTTAGGAGTCAACCTTGATTTCTGTCTTTCTCTCACAGCTCCCATGCAGTCCATCAGCAAATCCTGCCAGCAAGAAGTTCACTGTATATGTGATTCTGACCTCTGCTCCCCACCTTGCCCACAGAACCACCATCTCTCACCAGTATTAAGAGAAACTTACTGGACTCCTCCATGGCTAGTTCTTCACAAAATATCATGAAAAATAACAATGCAGCCATAATATGGAAAGAAGCACAGTAGAACCTCTGTGAGTTGACCCCCCCCCAAGGGACTGTAACAAATGGGTCAATATATAGAGGTGGTCAACCTAAGGGACTAGGTCTGTTGTGCTGATATGTACATGTGGGGCATGTCCAGTCTATGAAAATTAGGTCATCTGAAGGAGGAGGTCAGTGTAGGGAGGTGGTCGGCTTTGGAGGTTCTACTATGAAGACTACTATGTCTTCTGTGGGGACTTGGATGGAACTGGAGAATGTCGTCCTAAGGGAAGTATCTCAGGAGTGGAAAAACAAACACTACATGTTCTCACTCATAAGTGGGAGCTACGTGAGGGGTACATATGGCCGTAAAGTCGTGCAGTGGATGTTGGAAATTAACAAATGGAGAGGTAGGGAGGGAGGCAGGGATGGAAATCTACCTATTGGGTATAATGTACACTATCCTGGTGATGGGTCCATGTAAAGTCCTGACTTCAGCCTTGTACAATTCAGGTATGTAACAACAAACATGTACCCGCTAAATCTATTGAAATAAAAAAATAGCTCGAGTGAGTTGTAAGCTAATTCCTGCTTATAATTTTCCAGCGGCTTCCTATCACTCTAAGAGTAACATGGCAACCCCCTTCCGTGATCCCCAGGCCCTCTGTGAGCTGCTCTTGTCTGGCTGTGGGCTGCTTCACCACACGCCTCCACTGCCCTGCAGTTGCTGGTGCCTTTACCCCTGTCTCTCCCCAGATAGAGCCACAGCTTTTCAGCTTCTTCAGAAGCTCCCCAAATGGTGTCTCTTCTGAGAAGCCATCCCAGCCATCAGGCCCCCACCTGTTCCCCATTTGCCTGTTCTATTTTTCTTCATAGTACTTACCACCACCTGAACTTGAATCATCTCTTTAGTGCTTTCTTCCTCTTTTGCACGTCTAGTCTCTAGAATGCACACACACTGAGGGCAGGGAGCTGGCCTTTCCCTCCTTATTTACCTTAGCCCTAGAACAGAGCCTAGCCTGGAATACCTGCACAGAGCCTAGCTCATACAACAAAGGTATTCTTCCTTTTTGTCTAGTGACAAGAGGTAAAATGATGCAGATATTTCAGGACAATGCATTGGTTTGCCAGTAGGACACCCAACCCCAATAGATTTCAGGATATATTGTTGAATATGCATTTTGAAATTCAGTTCCTGCCATTATTGTTTGATCAGAATGTACAGTGGGCAGGGAGCACAGTAGTTTGCTGGTCCTCTAAGCCTTTGGTCCTTAGCCTCCAGGCTGCTAGTACCTGTCCATGGCCTCTTAGGAACTGGGCGGCACAGCAGGAGGTGAGCAGTGGGAAGCAAGTGATGCATCATCATCTTTCCCTCCCCAACACTCCCATCCCTGTCTGAGCTCCAAGCTTGTCAGATCGGTAGCAGCATTAGATCCCCAAAGGAGCCTGAACTCTTGTGAACTGTGCATGGGAGGGATGTAGGTGGTAGGCTCCTTATGAGAATCTAATGCCTGATGATCTGAGGTGGAGCTGAGGCCGTGATGCTAGTGCTGGGGAAATACAGGTGGGGCCATCCAGTTGCAGGAAGATAAGCTCAGGGCTCCCACTGATTCTGCATTATGGTGAGTTGTCTAATTATTTCATTACATATAACAGTGTAATAATAATAGAAATAGAGTGCATGATAAATGTAATGTGCTTGAATCATCCCTGAACCATCCCATTCTACTACTTCATTTCCTCCCCATCTATGGAAAAATTGTCTTCAATGAGACCTGTCTCTGGTGCCCTAAGCCCTATGTGCTCAGCCTTCTCTACTTCCCTTGGCGGTCCTGGCCAAGTGGGAGGGGATGAGGAACCTTGGCAATCCTAGAAGGCAAGGCTGTCCTAATTCAGGTATCTTGAGATGAGAGGAGATGACAGTTTCCCCACCAAGGCACAGGCCAATAATCTTTTTTTTTTTTGCAGATTGTGGCCGGGGCTGGGTTCGAACCCCACCACCTCTGGCATATGGGGACAGCGCTACTCCTTTGAGTCACAGGCACCACCCTGTGATAATCTATCTTAACAGTATACATCCACTTTATAAAATTAAGTTCGACCCTCACTCCTGATTTTCATTTTAGTCCTTTATCAGATACGGGGCCTGAACCTAAATCCCACTGCATTTGGAAGAGGCCAGCGATGTCCTATTAGATGCTACCCCTTTCTTCCCAGCTCCTTTTATTCCTCCTCCACCTTAAGAAGCCTCTAGTTGCAGTCACCTTCAGACCAGCAACCAGGTGCTATGTGCTGCCATCTCCCTGTAGTGCAGCAGGTTCTCAACCTGTGGATCGCAACCCACAGGAACTTTATTAAAGGGCCACTGCATTAGGAAGGTTGAGAACCATTGCTATAGTGAATACTGTGCGTTCACTGTAGCCTGCAGTCCAGCTGCTGAGGCTTTAAGAGGCTCCAGACCACACAACCAAATGTCGACCTGGTTCAGATGAGACTTCAGGTTTCCATATCCTTTTACAGATTAGGTGCACTTTTAAGCTTTAAGCTTGAATGATCACTCTAAACCAAAGTAATTATTACGCTCAGTATAGGGACAATTTCATTCATTTACATCTGTAAAAGATTGCTTCTTGAGCACCTAAGATAATTCATGGCCTCTGAAACTAAGAACTATTGATGTTAGGGGATATTTGTCATGTGCAGTAGTTGAGCAAGTCCTTTGCATCTTGGTGGCTATTTAGCAAAACTGTTAGATAAAGCTTGAACAGACTGTAGGCTTTTCTTTGTTTGATATTTTTCATAATCAAGGTCAGAAAACAACAATGCTTAAAATATTTATTCAGGATCATAGCTTTTTTTACCCCCTGAAAGGAAAGTTTTTCTTGTTTACTTGTAACTGGCCTCATGAATATTCAGCTGTCAACAGAGCTGCAAGCCGATATCCATTAAAATGAGCTCATTAGTGGCATTTTGCTGTTTCCTACTTGGTTCATGAAGTGTGTGGAAGTATTTGTGATAGATAGTTCATATTTTATTTTCTTCTTGATTTTGGGAACATGAAAGGATCATTGATAATTATCCCAGATTTTCACAGTTGAGTTTAGTTTTTTTTTGAGACAGAGTCTCATTATGTCACCCTCGGTAGAGTGCCTGTAGTGTCACAGTTCACAGCCATCTAAAATTCTTGGGCTTAATTGATTCTCTTGCCTCAGCTTCACAAGTAGCTGGGACTACAGATGCCCACCACAATGCCTGGCTATTTTTTATTTTTTATTTTTGGTTGTAGTTGTCATTGTTCGGCAGGCCTGGGCTGGGTTTGAACCTGCCAGCTCTGGTGTATGTGGCTGGCGCCCTAGCTGCTGAGCTACAGGTGCTGAGCTTGAGTTTAGTTTTTTCTTCGTTTTTTTTTTTTTTTGGAATGTAGAATGAAATGTTTTCAGTATTTTCCCTCTAATAGATGATTAATATAATTTTTACAAAGAACATTATGAATAAAAAGTTAAGAATGACTTGAAAACGGTTTAAAAATGGTTTACCTATGCATGCTGGCACAGTCCCTGTTGGATCTTAGTTGGTTAGGAATGCCATTGATTATGACTTGCTGTTATAAAAAAAGATGTTGTGTTATAAAAAAAGGCCTCCTTCTTGAGGGTCTTTCTTTAGGGACTGTGCTGTTATTTAATGAAAATGGCATTCTGCAAGTATGTGTGGTGATATAAAAATAAAAGAAAAAATCTTAGTAATAATAGCAAACACTTCTCTAGTCCTTGATGTGCTAGTTACACTTTATACATATTAATTTATTTAATCTTTACTGCGAGTCCTTGGGAATAAATATGTTTTTACTCTTACAAATTTGCAAACTCTGCCTCAAAGAAGTAAAGGTACAGAAGGGGATATGATGAGTCAGAAGGGGCAGAATTATATGTGTGTTATATAATTATAACAGAATTATGTATTTATGTGTGTTTTAATTTATGTATGTTTTAAGGATAAATTTGTGGGCAATTAAAAAGGTCCGTTTTACACAAAAGGGAAAGTAGGGGCTTAAGTTTCTCAGGTATAAAACTTAGAGACAAGGGAAATGAATTTAAAGAATAAAATATGTTTTATACAGCCCATTGAAACTCTTTTTGCTCTGTCTCCTGGGATTGCGCCGTGAGTCCGACCCCAGTGTGAGAAGAGAGAGGGCAGTGGTGTCAGGCAGAGATGGTCTTCACGTTGGGATCCTCATTTGTTTTTCTGGGGTTTCCAGCACTAAATACTTTTCCTTCCCCACAGCTTACATTTCCTTTCCATGGGAAGTGCATTTTTGAATAACAACTTAAACAGGAATAGTGCTCTGCACTTTGAATTTGGGAAATGACCAGTTTCCTGTGCCAGAGAAAAATCTGTGCTTGAGAATATTATCTATATAATGTACTTTGTACTTTCCGCCCAGCCTTTTTTTGCATTGTGCTATTTCTCCAGTTATCTGATAGCAATGTAAATTCCTGACCAGCACAGTATGAGGTATTATTATACTGCAGACCCAATTGTCTACTGGCATCTCTGTATAAATATTTGTATAACATTAAAAATAAAATAATGTAACAGACATCTCACTGAGGAAAACGTTCACAAACATGTTCATGTAAGCTGATGAACTGCTTTTACAGATCTGTTTAATTCTACGTTGGTCACCAGTTGACACCATGAAACATGCATTTATGTGAAATGCCACTGGAAAGATTGCGGAATATCTGAACTATCTATATTTAGTTGTTTTAATTCTGAACCTCATTAAAAGTTTGTTTTCATCAGACATTATGTTCCTTTGCAAATATGATGACTTGTGCTATAAAAGGGATCCATTGTACTTTAAGGTTTGTGAAGTAGCCTAATCAGTTATCCTTGGTTGGCAGCTGTGTTGGTGCTATCAAGAATTGATTGCATCCCAATGAAATAAGGCAGCCTCATGAGTATCATTAGTCTTCTTTTCTCTGTGTCTCATCTGAAGAGGCCTTCTCTGTCCTGTCCTTTGACTTCATCAGCTTGTGTAATTCTTGTCCAGACCCAGATCATGTGGCATCTCACTGGAATCAAAGCTGTGGTCTGACCGTACTTCACAATACACAGTTTGACTTCTGTTAATAGCTTGTGTTTTCAATTCTCTCAAAGACTGAAAATATAGACAACAATCTCTATTAGCACCTTTTAGTCTGATCCTGAATGAATTTTTTCCAACCTTCTACTCTTCATGAATGTCTGCATTTTTTGAAATATTTAGAAAGTAAAACCTAGGAATAGAGATTGACAATGTATATTAAACAGTTAGGGGCCAGCTGGGAATCCTGAGCAGAAAAGATCCAATATGATATGGAAGATAAAATGCTTTATAAATAAACATAGTAGCATTTTCCCCAAAGCCTGGAATGATAATATTTATTTTGATATCAAGGAATTCTCCAGAAGTTAGAATCAACATAGGGCCTGATTTACGATTAATCAAGGAGCAGAGAGGAGAAGGCAAGGGCCTTAGTTACCCTCTAGCTTTCTTCTTTTTCGTGTATAGTAATAATTATAGGCAATAGAAGTAGTAGAACGCTGGCAGTGGGTGTGGTGATAGCAGATGGTTGCAGAAGCAGAAACATTAGCAACCATGTATTGGGTCTTAATTATGAGTATGCAAAGTACCAGCTGAAATCGCCTTCATGTATTCCTCTGCACCGCCCTGTGAGGCAGGGATTATTAACCTGATTCGATGGGTGAGGAAGCCGAGACTTGGTGCATTTGGTTCCTCATAAATGCTGACGGGTGGTCCCCCACCCCCAGGAGACATCCTGTGTCTGTACGTGTGTAAGGGGGTATTTCTGGGTATGTTTGGGGAGGAAAGTGAAGGATTAATTTTGAGGGGCTTCGAAACAGTCCACTATCAACATCATTCATTTCCTAATCTTTACTTTTTTAAATTGACTTCTCTCTAGAGTTTAGTGTATCCATGACCATTCTGGAAAGAGATATCAATCATCCCAAACAATAGGAAGAACACGAGATCGTCATGAATCAAACAATACTTGGAGTGAATATACCAACAAGAGTTTATTGCCAAAAAATTACCTCTTTTAAAAAACAGTGTAAAATGAAGACCAAGGAGTTGTTTCAGTCCTTGAGAAAACTAGCTGTATATGTAGCTGCCAGAGTGGTCTTTAGCAAATACAGGTTCTAAGAGTAAATATCTTGCTCAGTTAAGGATTCTTTGGGAAACTTAAGAGTTAAGTAAAACAGTCATCAATTTTTTAAAGTTTGTTTTTAAGTATTTTCTTTTTGAGCTTTCTTTTCTCTTCCTCTCATCATGGGATTACTTTGTCCCCCAAATACTGTCAGATCAAATGATGTTTTAAAACTTAGCACTTTGGAATGATCAGTATTACAGATTTATAAGAGTAAAAACAATCTGACAAACCCTCATGCCTAAGGTTGAAATTTGAAATGGCTGCAGAGTTTTTTCAAGTCACAGAATTGAGTAAAACAGACTTTGTATTAAAAATATCTCCAAACTTTGGTGGAGGGAGTGATAGGGAGTAGTGGTGACTGTGGCAAAATGAAAGGAACATGTAGCTTCCTTAGCTCAAGTTTATTGCCATCTTTCAGTTATACAGGCCCTGTGAAATGAGTTTGTAGGAACCAAAATTACAAAAAATGAATAGTTAAAAACATCAAAAGAATAACAAAACTTAAAAAATTAACAAAAGATACTTAAGAAAAGTCTGCATTTCTTATCGTGTTTTCCTCTAGCCATCTCAATAAATTTCCTAATTTTCACTTTTACTTTTAGCATTTCATGCATAACTATAATGCTATTGACATTGGTTCTGATTCTTCTTTGTCTTCAGTCCAGTTTTACTGTTGACTTCCAAGTATCAATCATGTTGTGAACCCGTCTGCCTTTTACGTAGTTAATGTACCAATCATATGCTGATAGATGATGAATTACTGAAGAACACAGTTCTGTCATGTTTCTTTTTGATATATTAAGGTCAAATATAATACATTAAAAATGTTTTAATTATCTTCAAATCCTGGTCAAATTTCAATCAAGGCAGTTTAAAAAAATATGGATGTGGGATGAAAAATTATCTTCATCTAGGCTCTGAAATGATAGTGGTGTTCACTTTGAATTAATAATTGTTCTGGAAAAAAGAGTAAAACATCTTTTGGTGGGAGATTGAGCAGATATGAAAAGGTTCTCAGTAACCATGACACAACAAATCCTTCTGGTTCGGAATCACAAGGAAACAATCAGAGGGATTTCATTGGGGATTTTTTCATATTGTCTGAGTATCATTGTAATCATTTTAGGCACTTATTTAGTAATCCAGGTATTCTATTTGTAATGTGCTACAATCATTTTGATTTGTAGAGTTATAATTGTTGAACCACTAATAACTGATTTATTATTGTTTAAGCTTTTAGAGTTTTGAGTGGACTAAATGTTGTCATGGCAGTTTAGGGACAAACTAATATCTATTCTAAGAGTGAGAAGTCTCTGCCCATATTCTGCAGAGGCTTACAGTCTGGTGGAGAGCAAAAAACCAACATAAGTTTGTAATTATGGTTTGTATATTGAAAACATTACTATATATCCTACAGTGCACAGAACAATCCCTCATGATCAAGAATTATCCAGCCCTAAATGTCAAGACTGTTAAGATTGAGAATCCCTGTCATATGGTGGTGGAAGGGGGAAAGGTTATGAGATATCCTATATTCCAAATTGCTGAGGAATATTTAGGGATATAACACCCTAGGAGTAATGGTATGAGGAGGTGGGGCCTTTGGCAGGTGATTAGGTCTGGAGGGCTGTGCCCTCAGGAATGGGATTAGTGCCCTTATGAAAGAGGCCTGAGGGAGCCTGTTTGCCACTTTTACCATGTGAGGTCACGGAGACACCTGCTATGAGGAACTGGCCTTTATCAGACACTGAATGTGTTGGAGCCTTGATCTTGGACTTATAAACTACCAAGTCTAAAATATGTTACAGTAGCCTGAAGAGACAAGGATAAGTCTGGGACAAGGTATCTGCATTACATTCTGCATGGGAAGGGACCCTTTGGATGTTTTGAATCAGAAAGTGTCATAGTCGATTTACATTTTCTAAATGATTTTTTTTCCAGCTATATTCTAGGGAAACAACACAATAGGAACTAGATGTTAATAATGGGAGTCTGGAACCTTAGGCCAGGGTCATGATATTAAGATAATTACACAGATACCTGAGTTGGTAATTTATTTGTATTTGTGATTTTTGTCATTCCCCTACCTGATTGGGTCCCAAGTGCTTGGCAGTGAGAACAAAATTGGAGAATACTTGCATCGTTTTCTTTGGGGATAACTGGGAAATGGATAGGATCATTGCATCCCATCCCACTGTGAGTCTTATGAATAGAGTGGGTGCTGGACATAGAAGAACAAAGAAAAGATGGAAGGGAGGCAGAGTCAATGGAATTGACCAGTGAGAGCAGTGATTCTGGGATGTAACAAAAGAAAGGTCAAGTTTAATTGAATAACAGCATTGAATCATGTAGTTTAATGGTGACCAAGTTTGGATCTCTGGAGAGCCTTTGGAATTATTGCCAGGTATATAGCTTTTCAAATGTGTATAAGTACTTTCTTATTGTAGTAATTTCATTGCTCAGTTTTATCACTGACCTTCTAATATACTAACTAATTTACTTATTTATCATATGTATTATGTACAAGTTGTCTCCCTCCCACCGGAATATAAGTAGAGATTTTTGAATGTTTTTGTGTCCTATATGCTTAGAAGAGTGGTTTTCAAAGTGTGGTCTGTAGAAATTTGGGGTTTTATGAAACTCTTTCAAAGGATACTTGTGCAAGATTGAAAGTACTTCCATAGTAATACCAAGACTTTGTTTTGCTTTTATTCACTATGTTGACATTTGCACTGATGGTGCAAAAGCAATGACGGAAAATTGCTGATATCCCTTAGTGTGAATCAAAGCAGTGGCACTGAACCACTGTCACTGTCACCTACTCAGTGGAGGAGGGAGAGGATGCCAGTTTTGCTTAAGAATGTTCTTGATGAAGAAGTGAAAACCGTTAGTTTTACTAAATCTTGACTCATGAGCAAATTTCTTTTTAATGTTCTGTGTGATGACTGAGTGCTTCTGCTGCATACCCAAGGATTATGTTGTCTCCAGGGACGGAACTTGTGTGATTGTTTGAGTTGCTATGAAACATTGCATTTATTTGAAATACCGATGATGAGACAAACTATGGTTTTGTTATTTGTGTATTTGGCAGACATTTTCTCAAAAAAAAAAAAAAAAAAAAGAAGTAAGCCTGGCGTTTTTAAGGAAAACAGCTGATGGTATTTGATGATGATGATACAAGCCTCAAAGTGAATTTAGAGTTTTGGAAAACTAATATTTATCACTGTGAACTTGACTGCTTCCTAATAGTGAAAGACATTTCTAATGAATTGGACACTGTTTTTGTAAATGGAATTTATTAATATGATACGTAAAATATATTAATACTTGGAAGATATGTTTAACTTTTAGTGAGCCAAAATTTTAAAAAGTATAAAGTCACATGTGGGTAAAAGATACCTTCAAAATGCAAGATAGACCAATGGGTTTAACATAACAGAATTTGAAAAATTCACTAATACAGTTTCAGATTTCACATTACAACTAAACTAAATGTTAAGAAGTTTGACCTACTGAGTTTTGGTGTTGGATTAATGAAGAATACTCACAATTATGTGAATAAATTATAGCAAGGAACATATTCCTCCCTTTTCCAAAGACCTAACTGTATTAAGTTTTCCTCATATGGTTTCACCAAAACAAATGTCATAAAAATTGAAGCATAAATGAGAATACAGCTGTCTTCTGTTAAGCTAGACATTAATGAAATTTGCAAACATCTGAAGCAGTATCACACTCTTTGGGGAACGATTGCTATTTTTGGTTAAAAAATATGTTATTTATATCAGCATGTAATAGGTTTATTATTATTTATAAGTAAATGAATTTATTGGATTAATAGGTATTCACATTTTCTCAGTTTTAATTTCTTGTATGTTAAATATTGAAAGATGTTATATACATACATAAAAGCTCCGTGGGGTCTTTTGTAATTTTTAATTGTGCAACTTTAATTCTCAAGTCCTGAGAATAAACATTTTAAGAGTCACAAACAAGAATAATGCCTAAGACACAGCATAAATATTGTTGTATTTTTTCCAGTAGTTTATTGTTGATATTTAAATTTACAGATATTAACACCATAAAATGTTAACATGTGTGTTCATTTTCTTTTCTTGTTGAAAGAGAAATTTTTACTCAAAATATTGAGAACCAATCAGTGATCAGGGAAGGGTGAGATCCAGTGGCCTGGAAAGTTTGGGAAGGGTTTATGGAAAATGTATTAAAAGAACATAATATGAAACTTGGAGGATGAGTTGCTGTTGTATTTTCGAGCTTACACTGTAATCCCTACTTTGATCCAAAGCTGTCTCCTAAACCTGTTCTCATTGTCAGCCAACCTTTATCATTTTTCTGGGATTACTGCCTCTATTTCCTCATCTTCCTTTCCCCCCTCAACCCTTTCCACTGGGATTGTTCTGGCCAAGCTCCCCAATGGTCCATCTCCACATTTTCACATCATGTCTTTGTTTTACCTTCCTTGATTTCTCAATACTGTGAAAGCAGTGGACCATCCTTGTTCTTGAAACCCTCTTTTCCTAGTGTCTTAGTTTATTTGTGTTGCTATAAAGAAATGCCCAGGCCTAGGGGATTTATAAAGAAAAGAGGCCTTTTTTGCTCATGGCTCTGCAGACTGTACAAGAAGCCTGGAGCCAGCCTCTGCTTCCGGCGAAGGTCTCCAGCTCCTTCCACTCAAAGCAGAAGGCAAGGGGGGCAGGCATGTGCCAAGTGCACATGGTGAGAAGGGAAGCAAGAGAGAGGGGGGCGTTGAGGGCACTAACAGTGAGAACTCACTCACTACCTTGAGGACAGCACTAAGCCATTCATGAGGGATCTGTCCCCCTGACCCAGACACCTATTAGAGCCGCTTCTGCATGTCAAGATCAGGTTCTGGGGGACAAGAATCCCAACTACAGCCCCTGGCTTTCGTGATACCACACGCTCCTGTTTTTGCTTCTTGCTTACTGGAAGCCTGACCCTGGCTTCTTTGATCTCTCTTTTTCTGCCTTGCCTCTGAATGTTGCAGTGTCCCAACCCTCCGCCCTTGGGCCTTTTGTCTTCTCCCTCTAAACAGTCTCTCTGATGAATGGGAGCTAGCTGTCTCTTCTCTTCACACTGTCCTGAGTTATGTCTTCATGCCAGTAGCACTCAACTTTTTACCTTCATTCCTGATCTCTTCTCAGAACCTCAGATTGTAAATCTAACTCTCCACTTAAAAGCTCTATGATGGTGCCTGATAGGCATCTCAAGCTCAGCAGGGCCAGGACAGATTCTCCCACCCCAAACCTTCTCTTGTCATCAGCTCCACCCCAGGAAATAGTGCCACTATCAATCAGATGTTCAGACAAACTCAAATGGCAAACTTCTTTCATTTACTAGAATGTAACATTTATCTTCCAAAGAATTAGGATGTGATAATAATAATTCTTTGGAAGGTAAGTGTTATATTCTAATAAATGAAAGTTAATAATCATAATTCTTTGGAAGGTAAGTGTTATACATGTTAAGTATGCTACTTAATAAGTTATTTTCACCAGAGGTAAAAGGAGAATATTTATCCTTACTGCTTTTTCCATTTATTTTTTATGAAACAAGTATGTTTTTTTTTCCTACAACTGTGCAGCCTCTCTTAAATTTTTGCCATTTTACCTTTATACATAAAATTTACCCACAGAATATTTATAGGAGTACAGTAATAAAGTTGAGCATGTCTATAAGCAATTTATACTGGTGTCAGTTACGTAGAATTAAAAGTGTAAACTGGTACACATCTGTGGGACTTTTGAGAATGAGCTTCTATGTGTGCCTGACTGATGATAAGAGTGGGAAGGACAAAACTGAGCTGAGAGAGGTCATTTTGTACATTGAAATTAAAAAGTATGGAAATGGACCTGATGCAGTGGCTCACACCTGTAACCCTAGCCCTCTGGGAGGCCAAGGCAGGAGGATCCCTTGAGCTCAGAGGTTCAAGACCAGCCTGAGCAATAGCGAGACCCCATCTCTACTAAAAATAGAAAAACGAGCCAGTTGTCATGGCAAGTGCCTGTAGTCCCAGCTATTCAGGAGGCTGAGGCGGGAGGATTGCTTGAGCCCAAGAGTTTGAGGTTGCAGTGAGCTATGATGATGGAAAGAAAAAAAAGCAAATGTATCCTGAAGTGAAATTCATGGTGGGCTTTGCTTTATTTTTGAACTAGCAGCTGCACCAATGGGCAAGAAGAAAGAGATTGCTGTCATCTTCTTACATCTTATAAGTTTAATACGTTTTTTCATTCTTTTGATTTCTTGGTAGCAAATATATTATTAGCTATATTAGACTTTATTTAACATATGCCAGTTAACATTCACATCTACCAGACACACTATAAGAGGAAACAAGGTGGATAAAGCTAAAGAGAAAATGAAGAGATCTGCTCTCTGAGTGGGGAAAAAGCAGCCCCCGGATAGAGTGACATTTAGGAATATGTCGTCCTGGGCCGTCCTTAGGGGCGTGCTGGCAAACCCAGCACATGTGCACGCTGGAAGGGCCTCAGAGGGTTGTCTGCGAGAGCCTCACTGCCTCCAGATGTGACCTTGCCCTTTCTATCTGACTCGCACGTCTCTGTGTCTCCCTGCCCTTCAGAGATGATCCCTACCAGTTCACGCAGCCCCGAGTGTGATTTGCAGGCTGGGAGGGGCACACTCCTGGGGCATCAGAAATTCCAACTGGTTGGGTGAGAGGGTGTTGTACGAGAGACAGCCATTGACATGAAGTTGAAAGTCAAGGTAAAATAAGCAAACCCCATTTTTCCTATTGACTCGTTTATTTCTCTAGTCTGTTATTTTCAGTCTTTGAAAGTATAAACATAAAGAAATGTTCATCAGAAGACAGTCTCTGAACCAACGGCATTAGAATCACCTGGGGGTCCCTGCTGAAAATGTAGATTTCTGGGTCCTAAACCAGTCTGCTGAATCAGACCTTCTGAGGATAACTCTTAAAAAGGGTGGATGGTTTAAAAACCACTGGCATTAGGAGCTATTTTCCAGTGCTGACTTTCAAATATATCTGTGTCAAGATGAAGATTATCTAATTCCGATGAAATTTTACATCCGTCAGAATGAATGCAGAGATAAAGCAGTGGATAAAGTCTTTTACGTATTTTTCATTACTAGGGTACTAATGTTTCCTTGATTGACATAAGAAGAATTAAATGTCCCAATTACCAAAGTCTGAAAGGATTATTCCCAAAACACCTCTTTATTTTTATCTTCAGTAAGGAAGACTTAAACATTTTGTGAAAAATGTCACACAGTTTTCTTATTTTGTGCTTCCAGCAAACCATCTAAAATCTTCTTTCACTGTTGTATAAAATGAGGCCCTTGGGAAAAACGAATGCTTGGGCAGAAATGCTAACAAACTCCAGGTTTCCTTTTGTGTACAGTTCAATGAAAAGTTCCATATTGTCACGGAGGATAAGAAGATAAAAAGTCAGATAAAGATGTGGTTTACTTTGTAAGTTTGTATGTTCCCTTCTAACTCATATTTTGATTTGTTTTTACTACCTCTTAACTTGATCATTTTCAGAATGTGACTGAGTTCAGTTTATAAATGTAGAGGTGAAGTTTAAGCTTTATTTGCATGAGAGGTTACCTGTTTACTATGCGGTCAACATGAAATGTAAACTAGGCAAGTCAACCACTATGTTATTTTAAGACTAAATAGAGCTAAAGAACATTTTTGGCGCCAGTATGTCGACAATATTTAAGAGGAATAAAACTAAACTAAAAAACAGAATAATACTAATTAAAATGGGCAGTTAAAATTAGAAAATTCTAAATCTTTTTTTTTTAACCAATTCAACCTAATGTTAGATAATAGTTCAAAAAATTGTATCACAGAAGACATGTGATTCATTCATTTCATACATTTTTATTCATTTTATTTAATTTAGCTGATGTTAAGTTGGGGATGTTAATTATTTTCATCATTATTAATTTTTGATACAAAATGTCAAGCTGTCACCCTAGGTAGAGTGCCGTGGCGTCACAGCTCACAGCAACCTCAAACTCATGGGCTTAAGTGATTCTCTTGCCTCAGCCTCCCAAGTAACTGGGACTATAGGTGCCTGCCACAATGCCTGGCTATTTTTTGGTTGTAGTTGTCATTGTTGTTTGGCGGGCCTGGGCTGGATTCAAACCCACCAGCTCCAGTGTATGTGGCTAGCGCCCTCACTGCTGAGCTATAGGCACTGAGCTTGGGGATATTAACTCTGATCTGGCTTTGTAGTTATGGAATCTGAAACATGTACTGGTTGAATCAGGAATAAAAATGGTGCCAAACCTCATCCTAGAAGTGACATCTTGTGGTTCATTTGTTTGATTTCCTTGACATGCTTTTGTTTGTTATTTTATGAAAGTTATGACATGCTCACAACCAAATATCCTGATAGTAAGAAAGTATACAAAGGTCAGTTTCCTATCACCTAGAGTTATTACTGATTGTATGTTGGTATATGCTGCCTATTTTTTCTCAATATGAACACACACTGGCATTATACATGTATGTAGGTATTTGTTTTCGTGTGTGCATACTATTCCATATCCATGTTAAGTATGCTACTCAATAAATTTTTTTCACCAGACGATATTTTGCAGGTATCTGTTGTATGTACATGTGTGTATATAGTTTTCATCCATTTATGATTGTACCCTTACCATAATACTCTATAATTTGAATCTATCATAATATGTTTAATGATTCCCTTTTTGATGGGCATGTAGGTTGTTTCCAATTTTTCCACGTTTGTTATGATATCAGTACCATGTGCTAACCATTTACGCTATAGGAGGACTTTTTTCCACTTTTGTAATCAACACAATGAAACCCCTTGCTTGAATATTTTCTTAGGACATATTTTTAGAAGTAGAATTGCAGAGTTAAAGGAAATGCCATTTAAAAAGTTGAGATACATTGTCAAATTGCCCTTAAAATTGTGTTGTTTTATACTCTTACTAGCAATGTCATTAGGGTGATAATTTTGGAACATTATGTACAATCTTGGTTTTGTTATTCTATTATATCTTTGTAAATATAACATGTCAAAAATATGACTCTTACTTTACTTTTCATTTGTTTGATGCTGTCTCCAGAGATTCACTGTAACTTCTGTATTCCCTGGGGAGTTGGTGGGCTGTGCAATTCTACCTCACCTTGGCAGTGGTGGGCAAAGTTCTTAAGGCTGATAAAGGAAGGAATGATCTTACCTGGTCGCTAGGTAGCTCACAGATGATGTCTTGATGTAAACCAAATTTGATGGATGGAAATTCCCTTCACTTTTTTCTTCTAAACATTCCTTTTTAAGGCTCAAGATAAATAAGTCTTTCTATCCTTTTTTAAATTGCAGAAATCACGGCTTATTTAGGCATCAGTCAAAGCTTAATGACATCATAGGAATGAGAAAAAAGTATCCAGTGTACTCAATACTAGTATGAAACCAATATGTAAACAACTACATGCCCACATGAAAGAAAAAACACAAGTATAGTCTATTAAGGGGGAGGGGAGAGGAGAAAGAGGGGAAGGGGGGAAGAAGGAGGGTGATTGGCCGGCTCTCACCTAATGTGCACAACGTGAGGGTGTACAGCCCCCCACCCTGGGTGAAAGGCTCAACTACAACTTGAACCTCAGAATTGAAAACAATGTAACCTAAACATTTGTACCTTCACATTAATCTGAAATTTAAAAAAAAGCTTAAGGACCATCAAGAAAATTCTAAATCTTTGAAATACTGATCAGCTTAT
Source organism: Perodicticus potto (assembly GCA_963574655.1). Lineage (NCBI taxonomy): Eukaryota > Metazoa > Chordata > Mammalia > Primates > Lorisidae > Perodicticus > Perodicticus potto. The sequence continues at coordinate 43,353 of CAUYRH010036108.1, forward strand.
TGGCCTACAAACTATGGAGAGCATTGACCCAAACCTGGAAATTTAAATTCTGGCTTCCTAAAAGCTGGGTGGAGGAGTGTAGAGGGGAAAAGGAAATTCTTTTATTCCTTCTTTAAGGGTCCTCCCTGGAAATAAGTAATTGGCAAGGATATCTATCTGTCTGCCTATCTATAGCTATCTACCTACCTACCTATGTTATCTATTGGCTATCTATCTATCTATTTTAAGAGAGTCACGTTAGAATTTCTGACCCTTCTGTTTTTATTGGAAATACCACTGTTCATCTGATTTTAGTCCATTTGTGTTTTATAATACTCAGAAGTTTAGGAAACTCTAAATGCTTACCTCAGAACTTTGCAATTCTACTCGATGAGCTAAATTTATACATATTTGATTATTTTTGGCCCCGTCCCAGAATTATAAAGGAAGTCTAATTCCCAGAGAGGCACAGCAGCGGACAAGGGTTTAACATGTTACAACAAACAATTATGGTCAACTATTAGGTTTTTCAATTTTGGCTTCTTGTAGAACCAATTGAATGCTGCTCAACACCGGTCATTTGGTGCCTCATCTGACCTTCACAATATCTTTTTCTTGTTTCGTGCAGGCATTCTTACACCGAATGAACCAGTGTGCAGCGTCGAAAGTTGACAAAAATGTAACAGAGGAAACAGTGAAGGTGAGGAGGTACAATTGGCCCTCGGCCCCCACACAAGCTCCCCTTAGGTAAACTTCTCTAAGTGATGTGGGACTTCAGGATCCTCAGCTTCTTTTCAGTTACACTGAAAGTTCCTGTGCCAGTAGCTTGTGTTGGTATAATTTGAAAAAAGGGGACTAGGGCTTGGGGGAGGAGACAGGAGGTAAGAGGTTGGCATAGAAATCACGGAGCAAATTTTTACTGAAGTCTTGGGAAAATTTGAACAGAGGACGAGGAATAAACCTAGAGTCGGAACCGAGGTGGCTCAGGAAAGCAGGATGTGGGCAAATGTGACACCAAAGATCTGTGCTCACTAAAGAACAAAAGCTTTGAATGGTCCAATAAGGTAGAAAGTCCACACTGTGTCTTAAACTCAGAAACAAATACGTAAACATTTGGTTTTGAACTGTAGGGGAAGAAAATTATGAAGAGTTCTAAAAAAATTAAAGGATTATAAAAGAAAATAATGATCATACAGTGATCATTCATTTAAGTTGTATACATTATCACTGATATTTATGGTGCTAACCTACTGCTTTATTTTATTAAAAATAAAAATTTTTCTAAGGATTATTTTAATGTTCTTCTGACCCTATTTCCTTGTAAATTAAATACTCAACCTTCACATTTTCCTTCTGTGAGAATATTTCAGTTAATTATTTTTATTTGCAAGCAAAAGAAAGCCATCACTCAGATTGACGTTGAAGACGCTTCTGCTCACATATTAGGGACTCCAGACAGAAGAGAAAGTCTAGCACCGGTGACCCAAAGAGGCCAACAGGGTTGCTGGGTCCTCTCTAGCTACTCACTGCCACATGGTTATCAGCTTTGCCCATCCACTGGCTCCTCCCAATGCTGTGGAAGGACTCTGTTGCTGTCTCACCTGTCGTTTCCACACATGGCACCTTTCAGAGGGAGAAAAGGACTGTCCATTCCAGGGTGCCCTTCTTAGGACCAAAAGCATCCTTCCCTGCATAGCCTGCCAGCAAATATCGTTTCCTTACAGCCCATCCTGGAGGAGAGAGTGGGACCTCTGTGCTTGGATTGGGCCACTCAGGCCTTTGCCTGAGATCCAGGCTTGGTATCCTGGTTTTTGTTGGAGTGAGGGAGGAGTCCAGACAAAACCAGGGCTCTGCCAGCAGGTCGGAGGAAGGCACGGATGTGGGGTTTTCATCTTGGAGAGAGAATACTTGTCACATGTCACTTCTGACACTTCTTGCCAGGGCCCAGGACTGGCCAGGTCTCGGGCCTAGCTTAACTAGGTTCCGGACGTGGACTGCTAAGTTACCTTGCTCAGAACCAAATTCTCTTAGATACCTGAGGGCTATCTACTTTAGCTGGAGAGAGAGAGAGAAAGAGAGAGAGTCTTAGAGAGAATAAAGCAGTCTTCTTAGAAAGATAGATCTTAGTCTTTAGTAGAGCTTGCTAATCTTCTACAGAGAGACGCCATGCTGGTGTTCTGCAGTCAGGAGAGGACACAGAGTCAAAGTAAGCGGGTCCGTGATAGAATGCGCATGCTCCTGACTGCCTTCTCCTCCAGCCTAAAATAAGGCTAATCTTGTGCTTCTCAACACCACAGGTATAGAGACTGCCAATTCACCACTGCTCTCATCTCGGGAGCTCTCATGCTTGTTAGGAGAGCTAAATCCCTCTCCATGCCCTTTCCACCCAGGTGTTCCATCATTGAACTATACAAGTATTTCTTATAACTCACTCCTCCTAGCCATTGGCTATATGGGCTGCAACAAATACTGCCCTCTCCCAGACTTGTTTCTATAACTTGCTTCACGAACCGCACTTACTTAGACATTTATTTATTTACAGATGTTGTTCTCAAACATCGAGGAGATCCTTGCAGTACATCAAGAATTCTTAAAAGTTGTGGAAGAATGCTTACATCCTGAACCCAGTGCTCAGCATGACGTGGGAAGCTGCTTTCTGCATTTTGTAAGATACATTTTTATGTTCAAAGCTCTTTCCTCCGAGTTTTTGAGGTTTAACTTTTGGCATGGTAACATGTGTGCATTTAGCATTTAGAAGTAAAATCTGACACCTCAAGTTTGGGGTCTTTTAAGGCCAGAGAAATCTTCCACTTAGAGCCAGAAAAGGGGAGAGTGCCTCACATCATCCGTTTTGCTCAGTGAAGAATAAACAGCCTTTTCTTTGCCCAGACAAGTTAGTTCTTCGCATCCTCTGTAGCTTTGAATTCTAATGAATATTCAGGCTGTTCATAATGAAAGGATTTTTATGTTTCTCTCAAACATAGAACATTTTTCTTTTGAGGCAGAAAATCCTTGCTCTTATAATGGCACGATGAGCTTTTATTAGTCAGAATGTTCCCTTGTCAATAGACTTGCAACAGACCCAGAGGTGAACAAACCCAGTGGGCCTGCCACTGGTTTTTCCTGAAGGATGGTTTCTCAGAAAGTTGTACTGAGCAGCACAGAAGGAACAGCAGTCTAGTCCTGAGTTGTTTCAAATTACATATCCTGGGCCTGGAAGATCATTTTCATCTTTCTATACATGAGACCTGAAATTATTTAAGCAAAGTACTTCAATTTGCAAAGTACAAAGCCACCTGTATAGCAGAAATTACTTTCAGAACTAAAGGGCATTCATAGTAACAAAAAGAAAAGAGTGTACCTATTTCTACCAGTCCATGGATGCCCATTTTGAGAATGCCAATTTGACCTCATGTATTTATCAAAATGCTAGACAATTAATGCTTTATTTAAAAACATATAAGAGGATTTTGTCATAGAAATAATAGCTTGTGTATTTTAAATTGTCCATTTAGTCAGTATAAAGATTTCTATATCTAGTTTGTAGATCTTTCCATAGGGAGTGAGTAGGCTCTGTATGTGCTCTCTTTATAATCAGAAAATATTTCATAAAAATAATTATATTAAAGGGAGAGGTTTTCTTTTGGGCACAGCTGGACGCCATGGGTGTCTGTGTCCACTTACTCAAGCCTGCTCCCCTTTTCACAAAAGAATTGAAAGAATCAGGCCCTTCTGCCAGCTGGAGTAGTTGCTATCTGAGTCCAGGCCTGCACGTGGGAATCTTGAGCCCTGACATCCATTTCCTCAGTAACACGTTATGAATCTGTCATCCATGAATTTAGCTCAACTATTTCTGAAGTTTGCTTTTTTCCGGTGCCTGCCGTCTCTTGTGATAAGTAATTCAATACATTCTCTACTGGTTGTATGAAACGGCACGGAGTGTGTCTAAATGCATTCCTTTGCATTTCAAAGGCCACGTTTCTGTTTTAATATTTGATCAGGACTTCTTTGTGTCTTCCTCTTACAGTTAGTGCTGCTTTGACAGATAAGCCACTTGGAGAAAATCTCACAAGTGGAAGGGAGCTCAGGGATAATGATGGTAAAATTCCCACTATTTGGGGGGAAGAATCCCCTCTATGCATCTGTGAAGGCTGCTCATTTTATTTCTACGATCACTTTTAGTGACACCTCTCATGTCAGGAATTTTCTATATTGATCCTGAATCTGGAAGCTAGACACTGCCCTTGCAATTGTCTACCAGATGGTCCTAGTGTTTTGGAGCTACATAGAATTGTCAGGCCTTTACAATATGATGCTATTTGAAAGTAGCTTCTACTGCCTGACTTTTCTATACTAACAAATATTTCTCTCTGAAGTGACCTCTCACTAGTGACGTCTTTGGGATCTGTCATTATCTTAGTTACTTGCTGTGAGATATTCTCCAGCTTGTCAGTGTCCCTCTTAGCACAGCTGTCCACACTGGTGTGAACTGCAGGATTCTATGTCTCTGTTCTTCTATGGTCTGGCACGTGCTTTTCCCGCTCCCTAAAATGCCTTTCTTCTCTCTCTCTGCCTGGGAGTCATGGATTCATCTCACTGAACTTTGCTTAGATGTCACTTTCTTTTTCCAATCTGTATCGAATCTTCACAGCAAGGCTCGGTACTCTCTTTTTGCTTTGCCACATTTGGGTTCATTTATCTATTAGTACACTCATCACAGTGGAGTGAAATTTATATACGTCTGTCTGCTTTTCTAGGCTATTCTTCATGAATCATAGAAAATGAATAAACAAAATTTACACACATATATACACCCGGCATAGATCTTGAAACATAAAAGACCCCTTGTGTCTGCATATCAATCACGTAGGTTAAAATTTCAAGGTGGTGAATAAAATGATTCTAATTTATTCTTACCTGAATTCACAGAAAGACAAGTTTCGTATCTATGATGAATATTGTAGTAACCATGAGAAGGCACAAAAATTGCTTCTTGAACTTAACAAAATAAGAACAGTCCGGACTTTTCTTTTGGTAAGTGTGGATTTATGTATTATTGTGTGTCGATATTTGATGGCAGAGCTAGTAAGAATCAAGAAATAACACCAATATGGTGTCTGTGGTCCAAAATACTGTCTGTGGGATAACTCTTTTAGCATCTGTAGAAGCTAGAATGCTTTGATAGATTCAAGAAGTGAGGGTTGGAATAAGCGTGTACTATGAATATGGGAAAATGCTGATGGTGCCCTCTCCTGGTTGATTAGAGATTCTTTGTGAGACCCCACAGGTTCCTAGGGAGAGAACTTACGCCAGAGTTCATCATGCTTTATAATCCTAACTCCCTGGGGTTTTGTTTACTTCTGCTGGGAGAGCTTGTAGCAGGGCAGTGGCAGGAAGGAAGCAAATCATGGACATGGTAGGACATAATTGTGAAGATTGACCTTTCTCTTACATACGTTCCCTATTTGGTTTTCATAAAAATAGCCCAAATAAATGCATATTTTGGCAGTTAGGTTAGCAAAAAAAAAATGCATACTTTGGTAGTTACTTGGACAATTTAATGGCCAGTGAAGACCAGATTGTAAGTGTACAGCGCAGTGATATTTAGCGAATTGTGGTGCTGTACAGCCATCCCCCAAATCCAGTTTTAGATCATTTCCATTTCCTCGGAAAGTCCTTCATGTCTCTTTACAGCCCATCTCTGCTCTCAGCATTAACTCCAGGCAAGTGACTGGCTTTTGTCTTACAGATTTGCCTTTCCTGGAAATTTTATATAAGTGGAATCATCTAATGTAATCTTTGGTGCCTGGCTTCTTTTTACTTAGTAAAATGTTTTTGAGGTTCACCCGTGTAGTGGCATGTATCCATTTTCCTTTCATTTTACTGTTGAATAGTATTCCATTGTGTGGATATACTGTTCTGTTCATCCTTTTGCCAGCTAATAAACATTGGGCCTGGGTCCAGTTTTGGCTACTATGAATAATGCTGTAATGAACACGCATGTGCACGTCTTGGTGAGGATGTTTATTTATATTCTCTTGGGCGGATACCAAGTGGCATGGCTGGGTTGTATGGTAAATTTATGTTTAATGACTTAGAAACTACCATATGATTTGCAAGTGTGGCTGTGCCTTGTCCACTGCTATGAGGATTCTAGTTTCTCTATATCTTTGTCAAGACTTGGTAATGATCAGTCTTTCTGATTATAGCTGTGCTAGTGGGTGTGTAGCAGTATCTCATGGTGGTTTAAATTTGCATTTTGCTAATGAGTAATGATATTAAGCAGTTTTCCTGTGCTTATTAACCATTCGTATCTTTTTTGGTGATATGCTCACACAAATCTTTTAAATTGGAATGTTTATCTCATATTGAGCTATAAGTATTTATCATTTTAGATAAAAGGCCTATATGTGTGTAAGATAGATAATTTGCAAATACCTCCTCTTAGTATGGTTTGTCTTTTCATTTTAAAAATATTGCCTTTTAAAAATGAAAAGCTTTAAAGTTTAATGAAGTCCAGTATATTAGCTTTTGTCCATTTTGATCATGCTTTCATGGTCATATTTAAGAAATCTGTATTCAGGCCTAGTACCTAGTACTTATTTTGTTAAGTTTTTTGCTAAGTATTTTATTCTTTTTTGATGCTATTGTGATTGGAATTGTCTTAATCTCATTTTTTGGACTGTCGTTCATATATGGAAATTTACTTGACTTTTGTATATGGAAACTGTATCCTTTGATTTGAATTTATGTGTTAGTTCTTCTGTAGGATTATTTAGGATATTTTGCATACAGGATCACGTCATCTGAGAACAAAAGACAGATTTACTTCTTCTTTTCCAGTGTGGATGCCTTTTGCTTTTTTTTTTTTTTTCCTGGCTAGTACTTTCAGTATAGGTTGAATAGAAGTGGTAAGAGCAGGCACCTCTGCCTTGTTTCTGACCTTTTAGTCTCCCATCATTAAGTATGATGTTTAGCTACAGGCCTTTCTAGAAGATGAAATGTTTTAGGTTGAGAAAGTTTCATTATATTCCTAGTTCACTGAGAGATTGTATGACCTTTTTTTCCCCTTTGCTAATGTGTTTAAAGCTATGAATAATTATTATCTATATGAATTAACAAAGCTGTTATTCATTATTATTCATATTATTAAATTATCCAGTTATTGAGGATGGGATATTGAAATCTCTGAGTGTAATTAAATTGTCTATTTTACCCTTCAATTCTGTCAGGTTTTGTTTTATGTATTTTGGGGGCTCTGTTGTTAGATATGCATGCTTTCATAATTGTTATATTTATATTTCTGTTTATCATCAGAAAATGTCCGTCTTTGTACCTATCAAAGTCTACTTTTTTCTAGCCATGATAGTTCTCTTACTGTTTGTGTATTACATCTTTTTCCATTATTTTAATTACAAACTCTTTATGGTCCTTGAAATGTGTTTGGTAGAAGGCATATTGTTTGTTCTTAATTTTTTCAATCCATTCTGACAATCACTGCCTTTGATTGAAGTATTTAGTTGTTTACCTTTAATATAATTATGATATAGTTGTGTTTCCTTTTTTTTTTTTTTGATCTCTGCTCCTCTTTTACTGCCTAGTTTTGTGTTAAAAAGTATTTTTAATGTACTATTTTAGTTACTTTGTTGTTTTTTTTAAATGTATGTGTTAGGGGTTTTTTTGTGTGTGTGTGATTGGTCTAGGAACTATCATATGCCTATTAACTTATTGTTTTAGTTTAATACCTTAAACCAATGAAATAAGGGGAAATTTTGCCACAATATTTTCTAGGTGGAAATGAGAAATGTTCCATTTTATCTCTCCTCTGTTGTGCTATTATTACCATACATATTATGTCCTATACGTTAAGAACACTGTAACACAGTGTTACAATTATTACCGTCTGCATTTTTCTACAGATTTTTGTATGTACTTACATATCTGCCATTTCTGGTGCTTTTACTTTTTTCCTGTGTATTTGACTCTGATGTTAAGATTTTCAGTTGAATCACTTCCCAATAGTCCTTCTTGTAAGTTGTTTCTACTGACAGTGACTTCAAGTCTCAGTCTTTGTTTATCTGAAAATGTCTTCATTTTGGCTTCCTTTTTGAAGGGTAGTTTTGTTGTATATAGAACTCCTGCCTGGTAGATTTTGTTTTCCCTTCAGTGCTTTGAATTTGTCATTCCACTACCTTCTGGCTTCCATTGTGTCTGATGGAAAGCCACCTGCCATGATTGTATTGTTGTTATAACTGACATGACAGGTCATTTTGCTCTTTTTTGCTGCCTCCAAGATTTCTCTTTGTCTTTGAATAATCCAGTGGTGCTGTTTTTATCTGTGGATATAAGGTACTTTTCTTACTTATAGTTGTGCTTTTTGAACCTATAGATTAATTTTTTTCTTCAGATTTGGGAAGTTTTTAGCCAGTAAGTTTTTATGACCCTTTTGTTCACTTCCTTAGTGACTCCCTTCCTGGTGTTGGTAAACTTCATGTCTCCCCTTGATTCCTGATGTGCTTTTCATTTCTCCACAGTCTTTCCTTTCGTCTCTGTTCTTCAGATCAGATGGTTTCTGCTTTTTATCAACTCAACTGATTATTTTTCTTCCATCTTTCATCTACTCTTTAGCCTAGCTAGTAAATTATTTTATCTTATGTTTATTGGATTTGATTTTATAGTTTCTAATTTTCTGTTGAAATTTTCTATTTGTTCACTCTGTATTAGCATATTGTCCTGTACATTTTTAACCAGATTTTAACATTCTTTTGAACATATTTAAAATAGCTATTTGAGTCTGCGTTTGTAAATCCAATAGCTGGGAACACTCAGAGTTAGTTTAGACTGGGTATGAGTTGCATTTTCCTATTCCTTTGCATATCTCATATTTCTCATTGAAAACTAGACATGCATGGATTGTAGCAACTCTGGATTCTAATATTTTTTCCCCCTAAGTTTGGTTATCGTTTTTTTATTTGTTTTGTTTTATTGTTAGTAACTTGCCTTGACTTAATCTATGAACCTGTCTCACTTATATGTGCAGATAATGACATGTCTGCTCAGTTTTAAGTTTTTATAATTTAGCCTAGGTTTTTAGGGGTCAGTCCTCCGAGTGCTTGACTTAGTGGTCAGTGACTTGCAGAGGTGATCAGATGTGGTTATCGACCTTGTCCATAGATCTGCCCGTGAGGGTGGTCAGGGCACATTCAAGGGCAGGCTGTTTCCAGTCAGGTCTGGTTTTCTCTTCTCATGGGTCCCTTTCAGGTCTTCACTGCATATGCACCAAGATAAATGTAGAGTTTCCCGAAGCCCTCTGTAGCTCTCCAGGTTATTCTACTAAACTTTTTGCTCATTTACCAATTTGATGCTTGCTCCAGGAAGGACAGCAATCTCAGGCTAGGATTGTGGGCGTTCCCTATTTTTTCTTATGGAATATGCTAATTTCATTGGCAGCACCACCAGTGTGGGAATTTTGTCTTCTGCAGCCTGCTGTAGACCTCTCTGGCAGCAGGTTTTCAGGACCTGTGATACCATGATTATGCTGCCATGAAAGTGCCCCCAGGTAGAAAAAGCTAGAGAGGGCAGGGGACAAAGAGGTGGGAGAAGCCTGGGCAAGAATTCCAGAGACTGTCATTGTTTTTACCTGAAGTTTAGCAGTTTTTTAATGGATAAACATTTCTCAATTTGTTGTTTGACATTAGTTGATTTTCAGACCCCTGAAATTGTTGTTTTGGTATTTTTCCTTCAGTATTACAGTTGTTTGGGGGTAAGAGCATTTACTAATCTCTTCTTCTGGCATGGCTAGAAGAAGCCCTTATCCTGATGTAATTTTAAGGCTCTTTATTAAGGGAGAGAACTCTGTGATTTTATCTAATGCAGTCTGTTCCCAGCCGGATTGACTTGGGGTCTAGTTTTCCTTGTGAATTATGTGAAGCCACACTGAAAAAGTCCCAAGTCAAGAATGCTGGTTTTAGATGATCTTATAGAATAGTCTGGTTAATAGAACATGGTTTGTATCGTTCTTGACCTGGTGCTGACCACACATTTTCTGGAGGGCTTTAGGTTATTTATTCTATCTCTGATATCATTTTCCTTATTCATAAGATGTGAATAATAATTACTATTTGACAAGCACATAGGAATTTATAGGTTTTGGGTGATGGGATGATTGTAGTATCATTTTGGGTTACCTGAGTAAGTTTTTATGATCAGTGAAATCTTTGGGAGCTTCTTTAGGGAGCATAGCATATTTTTTATGTATGCATTCTTTATGTATGTGCTTTATTTATATATAAGGAGAGAGCTGGCTCTCATAAGCCAGCCTAAAGTGGAGACCAGCGTCTGCTCTTTTGAAGAGAGTTCACGTTCTGAGCAGTGCTAGTGGACAAGGAAGTAACCAGCTAGACTAGACTGTCATGAGTTCTCTTAGGGCACTTTAGCCTGGAGATAGGTAACGGCGGGGCCACTTCAACAAGGGTGCTAACTCACATTGTACACTGATAGATCACTAGAAACAAATATAATGAGATGTAGGTAGCTGTGTTTTGAGGATTTTTCTGGGAAAATTACCATCCATAGTTGGAAAGACTATTTTGATAACCTGTTTGCAGTAGAGAATGAAGCCCCGAAGAACATGCTTGTGTCAGAACATGTATTTGCTGCTCTGCCTTCTAAGGTATCTCAGTGAAGTTACATTTGTGGCTCTGCTTTAGCTGACCAGGATAAACAAAGTGAGTTGCTCAGGACAGTAGAGGATTGTTTTATCACCGCTGGTTTTCTTTCTGCATCCTTGCTCACCATTCAGCCACTTGAGGTGGCCTCTTCTCCCTGTGTTTGATATTTATTATACACTTCTCTGCCGGTCATTCTCATAGGCACTGCACAAACAAAGCGTTGGCAAGTTTCACGTCTGTTTCTTTGCATTACTGCTTCTGAGGGTCAAGACTTTATTTATCAGAGTCAGTTTCTCTGGACCACCACTTTATGTTCAGTGGAAGCTGCTTCAGTTTCACCTACTCTTTGAGAATTGTCCATTCATCTCTTTGGACAAGACCTCCTCTGACACAGAGTGGCCAGGATCTTTGGTAAAGTGTGATAGCAAAAAGTGGCTTAAAGACCACCTGCTTAAACCCTGCCAGTTTTACAAAGATGAAAACTAGAATTCTGAAGTCAGTCCAAGTTGTATCCACTAGTCAATGGCTGAGTCTGACTTAGAACCAACTTGTTTTTGTGCCTACTTTTCTGTTTTTTTTTTGCGGCAGTGTCTCACTTTGTCACCCTCAGTAGAGTGCCATGGTGTCACAGTTCACAGCAATCTCAAACTCTTGGGTTTCAGCAATTCTCCTGCCTCAGCCTCCCACATAGCTGGGACTACAGGTGCCTGCCCCAATGCCCAGCTATTTTTTTTTTCTTTTGGATTGTAGTTGTCATTGTTGTTTGGTAGGCCCGGGCTGGATTTGAACCACCAGCTCCCGTGTATGTGGCTGGCACCCTAGCTGCTGAGCTACAGGAGCCGAGCCTATGCCTACATTTCCAATAAGCATTTCTACATTTCTTTATAAGCAAAATCTATCCATCCATCCATCCATATCTCTATCACTTTCTCATTTCTGTCTTTTTCCTCAGACCACATAGGTAGAAGAATATATGTGAGTTAGTTTTTAAGATACAGATTCAAAACACATTTTGGGTTCTATCCTAAGTGTTTCTCTCTCTGTAAATGTTATTTGTGACTGAATGTACCCTTCTTAGAGAAAGAAGATATATAAAGATGTAAACTTTCATGAATGTTTCACCACCTAAGATTTAAACAGATAAATAATAATAATTATTTTTACCCCAGAACTGCATGCTGCTTGGAGGACGGAAGAATACAGACGTTCCCTTGGAAGGATATTTGGTAACACCAATACAGAGAATATGCAAGTACCCTCTCATTTTGAAGGTATGTTATATCCTACCTCACTATAGCCTTTTCCTTATACCTGCATGTTTTGCTGGTGATCTTTTACAATTTTTTCCTTTTGAAAAGTATGACATTCTAAAGGGCCGACCATAATTATCCGGAAAAAAGTGGCTATTTTGCCACAAATTTATTTATGGTGCGGGAAAGAAACTTTCAGCAGAAAAGTTACTAAAAGAGGCTTCTAGAAAACATACTTGTTTGAGTTTCGTTTAGAGGAAATGCATTAGTTTCAAGATAGAGCCCATTAAGTTCATTATGACCAGTTTTACGTAGCACATCATACAGCTCATTCTTTTCAGTAAGTCCACTGGTGATATGTTTTTTGATTTCCTCAAACCTGGGTGACACTAATGAAGTTAGGGTCAAAATTACATAATTTCAGAGCCTGGGTTTTAAAGAATTACAATAAGGGAATGGTGTGGGTCACATGGGGCAATACAGGATGGAATGTAGCATGAGATTGCTAAGAAGCCATGGCCTGTGGAAGATAGAAATGCCAGGCTAATGATTCTGGGCCTGCTGTCTTATGGTAACCAGTATTTTTATTATGAAAACGATTGTAAGGTACTAACTACTGTCCGTACTGCAGGGGTTTATGAGTGGATCAGGATAGCAAATTTTGAAACCACCTCTTTGGAACCATAACATCAGGCAGTCTGGGGTTATGAGCAAGCGTGTGAGCTCCAAGTTCAAATCCTGAGTATTCTACTTACTTGCTATGTGGCTGGGGCGTGTAGTCCGAACTCTTAGGGCTTTGCTTCTTCGTTTATGACAGAGATAATGATGGTGACGATTATATATAATAGTATAAACCTACAGGAACGTGTGTATGTGGCTGTATGTGTGAATACACATCTATGTGCATACACGTGATTACCTAATAAGGATTAATTTAATTATTTGATAAGAATCATTTAATCTAGCATATTCTTCATAAATGGGAGCCATTACCATTCTTGCCTAGTTGATTCTGATTTATTTTAACATATTAATTATTACTTTGCATCCAAATTTTTCAAAATACTCAGGAATGCTACGGACCGGTATTCTTCTTGATTTGCTTTTTAAGAAATAAGTGTTATGAGTTTGGATAAAAATGCATTTTTTAATTACAACTTTTGCCAATTACATAAATTAAGTATCCGTGTAAAATTTGTTTTAGAAGGATTGTTTCTCATGAATAAAAACAAGTCTAAAGTTGCTTGGTTAAGCCCAGGAGCCGTAGAGAGAGGTCAACACAGGGGTCCCCAGTTCTGCAGAACGTTGGTGCAGTCTTTGGAGGGTAGGGAGCACCCGTACAAATGTGCCTCCCGTCATTCTGAGAATCCCTGTGTACCTCTGGCTTAGTGCCTCACACTACCTATGTATTCAGAACTGCACTTCTTCCTGATCCTGATTTGAAATCCTCGGGAATTATTTTGTTCTAAGAATACACAGGGATTCGGATATTAAGAATACGTCATGATGGAGTGGTTGTTCTAAGTCACTTCTTTGCAATTAGGGATGACCTCAGCTATTTGAACCGACCCTGCAGAGGATAGCATTGTGGACACATCCTTGCGTAGCAAGAAAGATGTCAGTTCAGAGCCCCTTCCCGCAGGGGAGAGATGACATTCTTTCCTCTTTCATGGAAGATACAGCTTCACAAAGAAACATGGAAAAACCATTTGCTCATGCAGGCCCTGTTTTGGGGTTAATGTTGATGTCTGTCTTTGTGTACTACCAGTTGAAAATTATACTGGGATTCTCTTTGATTTGGGGGGACTTTATTTATGCGGAGAAAAATATGATAATAAATGGATTGGGCGATAGTGTTTGAAAAACAGATGCATTGATGTTACTTGTGGAACTTGAAATTATTGAGTTGGCCAATCAACACAGGGTTCATAGCAAGTAACTGCCAGCTGATGGCTGTCTCTCTCCCTGTTTCACATTATGTAAATTCATGTCTCAATTCCACAGATACCCAGGGGAGCACAATTCTATAAGGCCCAAATTAAGGGCTACCGACTGACTTGGTTAGGTCACACAATTCACAGAGGCTTCTACCCTTCAGAATCTCTGAGCAGCCTGCTTTTCTCCTCTCTGGATTTGTGACTCAGTATAACTCTTTAAACCTAGTCTTGGGGGTGATGTAATGTGCGCTCTTCTGCTGTTAACTCTGCCAACGGTATGAACATATCAAATGTGGGGTCAGAGTTTACGGCGGAACTTTTAACAATAAGAGGACAGAACACAGAGGGGTAAAACCACTACAGATTTTTCCATTCCATGTGGAGAATTCTGAAAATTCTTTTCAAGAGTTGCCTCAGAATTTCTGTAATTGTGTTAGTGACACGGTGATGGCAACTGTAGTAGAGAAACAAATGACTAATTAAAAAGCAATGTGGTCACAGCTGTCTAGACAGTGGGTGAAGATGTTTAATTTGGTGTTTCTAAACAACATCGGAAAGACCTTTTAATATGTTTAAAAGATGAAAGATTATTCTAGTTTTTATGAACGAAAAAAATATAAATAAAGATCCAAAAAATAAAAATAAAAATAAAAAAGCTCCTAAACACCAAAAACAAAAACCAAAGGTATTAAAGGATAGGTTATGGCAGTTCATTCATCACAAAGAATGAACCTGAGTGGGGAAAAAGCATAAACTGCTCCTTTAATGATGGAATATTTCAGAATGTACAAATTATTTTGCTGGAGTATATAAAATGTTATTTAAAGATTTTACTGTTTTATAATGTGTTTTTATAGTTTCCCAAGAGATGTTAAAAAGTAAGGCATTCAAATTATTTTTGAAATTATGAGATGTATTCATTTGAAGATTATTTTTCGGTGAAAGACTAAAAAAAATGAGTTACATATAAAGATGCTTCTGTTTGAGCAAAAGTCAAACTTATAAAAAAATTATATGCTCCTGGCGAAACGTTTGCCAATTTGAAAGGAGAAATTCAACTTCATTTTTAAAAACAAAATAAGTTTGAGGGAAAATTTAAAGTGACTGCAAAATGTGCATTGGGGTGACACTTATTCATTGATTTGACCTTTTGTTTTTGATCTTAATCTTAGAGGAGTTTGTGATGTCGCTTATTAAAGTGGCTCTCACGATCTTCGCAGTTTTCAGTTCCTGGTCAGTCTGAACCTGCTGTACCAGAAAGTTGAAGATCAAAGGGTGATTTTTTTTGTGTGTATAAACAGGAGTTGCTGAAGCGGACTCCACGGAAACACAGCGACTACGCAGCAGTGATGGAAGCCCTCCAAGCCATGAAAGCTGTCTGTTCCAACATAAATGAGGCCAAGAGACAGATGGAGAAGTTAGAAGTTTTAGAGGAATGGCAGTCTCACATTGAAGGCTGGGAGGTACATTCACTTTGCTCAACAATCAGGCCTGAACTAGTTTTATGTAGCATGCTATGTGTAGCATTCTTGGGATTAGATGAAACCACAGCTGCTCGGTTTTTCTAGATATTGCTAGAGGACTGTAATACATTCTGCTAACTTTGATTAGTATTTTAAAATATTTTATTTACTTATTTGTTCATTCATCTGGTTATTTATTTATGGAGACTTGGTCTCACTCTGTCACCCCCGCTAGAGTGCAGTGGCATGATCATAGCTCACTGTAACCTTGATCTGCTGGACTCTAGCAATCCTCCCACCTCAGTTTCCAAAGTAGCTGGGACTACAAGTGTGTGTCACCACACCTGGCTAATTTAAACATTTTTTTGTAGAGACAGGGTCTTGCTTTGTTGCCCAAACTGGTCTTAATCTCCTGGCATGAAGTGATCTCGGCCTCCAGAAGCGCTGGAATTACAGGCATAAGCCATAGCACCTGCCCTTAAAATAACTTCATGGTGGCAGCTCACTGGCTTAACCTTTCCCTGGGAGGTCTGCGATGGAGCCAGTAGTTTTGTGTGGGCTGTAGGCTTTGGTATTTCGGCATTTGTGCATCGTCACAATCCTTTTTCCTGCCTTACCTTTGGTCAGTAAGTACATAGCCTGAATCCTTGAGAAAGCAAAGATGGGGAATAAGGTTCACTATGTGTACTTTTAGATTCTAAATTAGGTGTTTGATGGTGAACTCTATTTTAAGTCCACCTAACCTAAGTTTTGATGTCTTCATTTCCAGACTGAAGGAGCTTGTTACAATCCAGTTTTTAAGGTTCATTCAAGATCAAAAATGCTGGGATTTAACCAGTCATTAAGGAAAAAAAAATTTTTTTTTTGAGACAGAGTCCCACTATGTCGCACTGGGTAGAGTGCCATGGAGTCACAGCTCACAGTAACGTCAAACTCTTGGGCTTAAGCGATTCTCTTGTCTCAGCCTCCCGAGTAGCTCGGACTACAGGCACCCACCACAACGCCTGGCTATTTTTTGTTGCAATTGTCATTGTCATTCAGCTGGCCCTGGCTGCGTTCGAACCCACCACCCTTGGTATATGTGGCTGGTGCCATAACCACTGTGCTATGGGTCCGAGCCAAGGAAAAATTTTTTTAAATGTAAAAAAAAGCAAATGAAGGATATGGTTCAGAATCCATTTCAGCTTTGGTAACTTCGCATCTCAGTTATTTCGTGGGGTTGGAGTGCTGTATTATTTCACTTCCATACAAAGAATAAAATAAAATCCTGTCTTTAAATATCCTCAATTTAAATGAGTTTGAGCTTTGGACTAGATTAAATATGTTCTTGTTTATTATAAAGTAAGCAGCTAAGGTAATTTTTAAAAGCGTCAAGGAGATTGCAAATGCTCCCAGCCAAATGCTGTATAACAGAAGAGCAAGTGCATTGCTTTCATCTTTAAGGCTGTAGTGTTGAATTTGTTTCTTGTCTTCAATGTTAGTTTTCATTTAGACTTAAAATTTATAGCCACCCAGATAGGCAAAGAAACCTCAGACACTGACCTTAAGGAATTCTCCAGTTTGTCCACTTTCTGCTGTGAATCTTTCTGCTTCCTGGGATCTGACCGAGCTTTCTCTTTGTCTGTCTTCTTCCATTTCAAGTGTCCGGGTGACCTCCATTCAGTGTGAACGCGACCTCTTTCAATCCCTTAAAATGGTTGTGTGTTTTACAGTTGATTCATGATGATGATTCCTTTCCTGGGGAGCCGTTGTCCCACTGGGATGAGAAAAATGGACTAAAGTTTGCTTTCGCAGTTCCCTTGTCACTCAAACACTGGAAGAAAAACTGAACTTGGTGTAAATCGTAGGATTTGTCAGTGAAATCTGCCAGGACTGTTATTAAAACAAAACCTTCGGGAACTAGACTCTGTCATAATTTTGTTTCATCCTGGTATATATCCTAAAATGGAGTCTAATGCAAAAATGAGAGAGTCTTTAAAAATTATTCGTATCTTTTGCACAGTGTGCACCAGTCACTGGAAAGGAAAATATATGTGGGCTGTAGCAGGACTCGTGTCGCCCTCAGCAGAGTGTCCCCTCACTTCACCAGCTTTGGTGGTTTTACAACACTCTGAGTGAAAGAGAAAAATGAGGCATTGAAACAGGAATTCTGTGGTGTATTTAGGGAGATCAGATAGGAATATACTTCGGTAGGCACAGGGGAAATAATATGAAAGTTGGGTTCCAAGAAGGGTGGGTACATGAATTCGACTTGGGTGGGATTTGACAATGATTGTGAAAGACACAGCTGGATTGGGGAGTTTGGGGACTTTAGGGGAATGCAGCAGCTTGGAGCAGGGCCCAACCAACAGGTTGGCATCTTGTAATAAGACTTTGACTGCCCATCCTGGTCCACAACTCCAGCAAAGGGAGAACTGACAGTACTCAGGCGTGGTCGCTTCTGGCAGGTTTAGGAGAAAGTGCTAGCTCAAGAGTTCTCCGTAGGGACACAGACTCACAGAGGCTGAATTCAGGCTGTGGGAGGGGGTGGGAATAGTTCAGTTTTCTTTGAATTGCTTACAGAGATCACTGCTCAGCCTGCAGAAGCCGCGTGGGTATGTGTAGTGGCTCCGGCAGGGTGAGGACAGGGCCCGATTCAGATGTAGGGTGACATGACAGTTCCAGAACAGAGTTCCTAGAAGAGTTTTCGAGGTGAGGCGCCTCATGCTGATGGTGGTAAACAGCTCCTCTCCAGCACCTTCCACAAGTTCCCGAAGACGGTTCAGGACCACCTTAGAGAGGAGGCGCTTGCTAAAGTGTCTACACTTGCATTAAGTGGGATGCAAGTCTGATGCACCAGGAGTTTGCACTATTTCCATTTCAGGTGGATTGTTATTTTACATACATGACTAAATTATCTAGGGTCTTATTCCTCAGTAGTCAAATGAAGCCATCTTTTTACCATCAAATCTCTCTAGTAATTTGCCTATCTAGCCTTTGGTGCTACTAAATTAGTTACATTTCTGTATGTTGAATTTAGGCAAACACAGCAATCGAAATTTATTGTGTGCAAATCATTTGGCAGTGAGAAAATCACACTTTTGAGCAGACATGGCCTGTAACCCTTTTTTGAGATAATATGGCACCCTTCTCCTGTATATAGGGTATATTATTGCAGAGGTCAAATGAAATAAGTGAGAGTACTTTGAATACTGTACAAGGCTGTGCAAAATATTAGATGGTATTTTAAAGCTTTGAGAAATTCTCAATTGTCTAATATATGCACTTATCTGCTGAAGGTATTATATTATTTAAAGTTATATGGTTCCAAGCAATAGAAATTAAGAGAAAAATTAATTTAAAAGGTATTGGATAGCTCACAGAATCAATAGAAAAGCTATAGTATCAGACTTGAAAAGAGCATGTAGGGAGCTGGAACTGTTTGGCAGGCTCATCAGTACCCGAGTTAAAGTGAAGAGGCTCTAATAGTTTTTTCCATCTTGGTATTACTATACTCAAGATTCAAGGTCAAAATCCAAGGTTCCACTAATCTCGCTTGGGTAAATTTGCTAAGGGGAGGGCAGAGGTCCTTGACTGCCAGTCATTTAATCCCCGTTTTGGAGAAATACTGACCCTCCAGTGTCTTAGTGAGTCTCCACAGTTTGCTGAGTATTATTATAAGCCCCATTACACAGATTTAAAACAAATGACAGCTATTTAACTTACCCAAGTTCTTATAATTGACAGCTGGCAAAATTAAGATTTGAAAACAGGCAGTCTGCATCTAAGCTTATATTCCTTACCGTGTGATATTACATCCAGTGTGATAAAAATTTCACAGATTCTTTGGATTAAGTTTGTTTTCCTGGTTGTCCTTTCAATGTAAGCCAATCATACTATAGATAGTAGGTTTTCATCAGCATTTATGTGGTAGCTGCCACCCCTGAAGATCTATAGTTTATGTTTTAATTGTTTATTTTTGAAGTTAGGCCTTTTATTACTGTAATTTATTATATCTCAGTCATTTATCTTATGCCACATTCAGGACATACCACAAGATAGTCTAATGAAGGTAATCATAGGGAAATGATTAATGTGCCTTGGAACAGAAGTTTATTAGCTGTTTACTCAGAGTCAGTGATTCATTTCACAGAACAGGGCCGTCCTCAGACTGAGCCTGCTTCTTGGTTGTTGGTTTGAGTTGTAATGATAACTGTAACCTTTGGAGTCATACTGACACATTTTGACAAGGCAGTATTGATAAGCATTACTTCTTTTAGTAATTCAGCTTTACGTCCTTGACATGCCTGTTTAGAATTGATCTTTCAAATCTAGAAAAAAGTATCGCAGTAAAAGATGAGGGGAGGAATTATTAACCTCTGAAGGTGTTGGGGAAAATGTGATTCAAGGTAATTATTGTGTTTTACAAAGCAAAGAGAAACAATTGGACTTTGACAATTTTGATTAGCTTTTTAGATGGAGAAACAGCAATGCTACCAGATTACTTTAAAATCACCTCTTGTCAGTGTTGGAATATTTGCTGCTGACATTTGACTGAGTTTGTTCTGACAGCGTATTGACTTCAACTCACGTTTCTTGTTATTTCATGGATGTGAGCCTTGCGGATACTGGTGGCGGGATGGTTCCTTATTGTCTTCTGTATTTGCTGATTTGGTAGACACAAATTTGTCTACTGCCTTGAGATAGAATTGATTTATAGATGATTCTTGATACTTGAGGATAGGTGGTTCTGGGAAAAAGACCACTGAAAGTAAAACCACTTTAAAAGAGGAACAGCGTTTCATATGAAGTGGGAGAGAGGGAAAGTTCGATGGGGCTTTATCTTGGTAAAATGAAAATTTATATTATTAGTTTGTTTTATCTGACATATAGCAGAATTCAGTTTATAATATTAGTTAATAATTTGAACCTCATAAAGACTGAATGAAATGCCGAAGCTGGTGTTTTGGTGGAGAGGTCATTCATTTTATAATAAAATTATATGATAAAACAGTAGAGTATTCTTTATTTCATGGTTGATTTTATAATATTTTAAAAGATTCTTTGGGAAGAATACTCAAATGCTTCATCTATTTCTTTTTTTATTTTTTTTTATTAAGTCATTTGTACATAGATCATGAATACATTTATGCCATTATGGGATTCAATATGTTGATTATTCATACAAATTGGAGTGCTTACCTCCTATTAATCAACATAGCCTTCACCTCATTTACCAAATTACAGCGTTAAGGCATTTATGATCTACACTTGATAAATCCAATTTGTGCTTGCAGTATGCTCCATAGGTGTGGTCCCCCCACTAACCCTCCCTCTATGGACCCACCCCCCTCCCTGCTCCTCCCCCTCTCTTTCCTGCCTTTCTCCTAGGCTATAGTTGTAATTCATTTTTCATATGCAAGTGTGAGTGATTATAAACTGGGTTCTTCATCCATTTCTTTGTTTTTTTATTGAACCATAGCTGTGTACATTAGTTCAATTCTTCATCCATTTCTTAAGAAACTTTGCTGATATAAAAACTATCCTCTTATGAAGCACCTATCTCATCATTTTTATTAAGTTTCTTTTCCACTGGGAATAGGACTAGCTCTGTTAGATATTCATCTGCCGATGCACTGGAGAAGTTACAAGACCTCCTGTCATCTTTCATCTTTTCCAAGATAGTAGTTTCTCTCTGCAGTCAGTTTGTGTTTTTCTGATATTGACAGGCAACATTTAGTTGACAAAAATGCACGAGAAAGGCCTGCGTGTTAACTAGGAGAACTGAAATTATAGTCTAATTTAATACGTTGTCAGTTAATTAGTGATTTGTTCCTTATTACAGGGAGGCCAACTTGCTAGAAATTTACACCAGACGGGAAAAGGTTCAGCACTTTGCCTAGGGCAGTGGTTCTCAACCTTCTTAATGCTGTGACCCTTTAATACAGTTCCTCATGTTGTGGTAACCCCCAACCATGAAATTATTTTCATTGCTCTTAGCAACAAACTGTATTAAAGGATCGCGGCCTTAGGAAGGTTGAGGACTGCTGGCCTAGGGTGTTGTAGATGTGTTAAAAACTAGACTTTAGTTTTCATTTAGGTGAAGTTTTATTGTGCGTATGTTGCTTAACTACAGGATACATTCTGAGAAATGCATTGTGTCATTAAGTGATTTTGTTATTGTATTAACATCATAGATTGTCCTTACACAAATGTAGATGGTATAGCCTACTAAACATCTAGGCTGGATGTCAGAGCATATCCAGCATAGCTGGATGTCCATATTTAGGCTAGGAACTTGTACAGCAGCAGTGTCCAACCTTTTGGGCATGAGGGACCAGTTTTATGGAAGACAATTTTTCCTGTGGACTGGGAGGGTGATAAGGAGAGAATGGTTTGGTGGTCTCTGGAAGACTCAAGCTCATTACATCTCCACCTCCAATCTTCAGGCATTAGATTGTCATAAGGGCGGCACAGCCTGGATCCCCATGCACTGGTTATGGTAGTGATTGTGCTCCTATGAGAATCTAATGCCCCTGCTTATCTAATAGGAGGCGGAGCCCAGGCAGTGATGCCAGTGATGGGGAATGGCTGTACAGATGGTTCTTTCCTGGCTCACCAGCTCACCTCCTCCTGTGCCACCTGATTCCTAACAGGCCACTCACCGATTTCAGTCTGATCCCCTGGGGTTAGGGACCACAGTTGTACAGAGTGTTACTATACTGATACTACACTGAATACTATAGGCAGTTGTAACACAGCGTAAGTGTTTGTGTATCTAAACGTAGCTAAACATAGCGTCTGTGGCTCAGTGAGTAGGGCACCGGCCCCATATACCAAGGGTGGCAGGTTTGAGCCTGGCCCCAACCAAACTGCAACAACAACAACAAATAGATGGGCGTTGTGGCAGGCGCCTATTCTCCCAGCTACTTGGGAGGCTGAGACAAGAGAATCTCGCCTAAGCCCAGGAGTTGGAGGTTGCTGTGAGCTGTGACATCATGGCACTCTACCGAGGGCGATAAAGTGAGACTCTGTCTCTACAAAAAAAAAAAAAAAGTATAGGAAAGTTACAGTAATAATAAAGTATCATATACACGTTTTGTATAATTATACATATAATACATATATATGATACGTATATCATTATACAGTAGAACCTCTGCAAGTTGACCGCCCACGGGACTGTAACAAAGTGCTCAACCTATGGAGGTGGTCAGCATAAGGACCTAGGCCTGCTGTACTGATGTGAATGTGGTGCATGTCTGGTCTATGAAAATTAGGTCAGCTTCAGGAGGTGGTCAGTGTAGGGAGATGGTCAACTGTGGAGGTTCTGTTGTATTATGAATATGTTTTTATATATAATGACATACTTAATATATAATGTACTGTATTTATTTGCCATATGATAATGTTATACCACTTAGCATTGCATAGCATATTATACCACATTTTTACTGTAGCTTTTCTGTACTTAGATATGTTTAACTACACAAATAGTCGCAATTCTAATCGCCCGCAGCGTCCAGTGCAGGAACATGCCGTAGAGGTTGGTAGGCAGGAGAAAGACTCTGCGGGAGGTCCAACCTGCAGCCCCCGGGGCGGCCTCCTGATTTTGTGAGGACTTTGTCTGCTCATCTGTGGTGTTGGATATCACAAAAAGTATGCCCGGACCTTTTTTTTTTTTTGCTAATCAGCTTTCATTATGTTTGGTGTATTGACTGTGTGGCCCAGGACAACTCTTATTCTTCCCGTGTGTGGCAGAAAAAAATAAAAGTTGGACACCCTGATCTACTGTGAATAGATTGTAAGATAAGATTGCCATTATAGTCAGCCCAGTTTCCTTGCATTTATTAATAAGGACAATGACCAACAAGTGAAGAAATGTACTATTAAGATTTTTGTCGTATGGTAATGCATCAACTTCTATCTGCATGTGTTAATTGGAGGTACTTACTTGGAAGATTTTTTTAATACACATACCAGGATAATATCTTCAGTAACCCTGTCACAGCATAACAGTTTATTATCCTGGGTTGGCTTACCTCAGTCACCATAGGAAACAGTCTAAGGAGAAGGTACCATTTGTGAATTCAAACCACTATTCATAATGTTCTGTAGGTCTCTTGTACAGGAATCGACGTAAGTTTCCATTTTTTTGCAATTTTGGCCAGGGCTGGGTTTGAACCTGCCACCTCTGGTATATGGGGCTGGCACCCTACTCCTTTGAGCCACAGGCACCGCCCCCATAAGTTTCCTTTTTTACATTTTAATTCCATTCTAACTTTTTTCCTGAGATAGAGATAGTATTCTTTATAAATATATAATAAGAAATTTTTACCGCTGGAATGGGGATTGATATTCATATTTTATGGCAGTCTTTGCTTCATGAACTTAAGACAAAGTACGTGAAATTCTGGAGATGTTTTCCAAATCTATTATACTGTGTTTGTAATATAAATAATCAAGTTAATATAATAAAACTCTTTTAATTAGCTTCCCAGTTCGGATGTTTCTTATTGTTGATATGAGTTGTTAGTTGAACTTACATTCTTGTAGTTAAAAGCGATATCAGTGATTATTATAGAAATATGAAATATATGTTCTGAATTTTAAAACACAAATATTAAAAATAGAAACATTAAGTTAAACAATAATTAGGAATTTACCTCAAGCTTTAAAGTAAGTTTAAGGTGAAGGAGAAAAATAATTACACATGAGAGTTTCAGTCAAGTAATCAGACGCACTTGCGTGTCTCCTGCCCCAGGGCTCCAGCATCACCGACACCTGCACCGAGATGCTGATGTGTGGGGTCCTGCTGAAAATCTCTTCGGGAAATATCCAAGAACGGGTGTTTTTTCTTTTCGATAATCTTTTGGTGTACTGCAAGAGGAAACACAGGTAAGGTCAAGACCAGGGCACGCTTGGGAAATGGTTTCTCCAGCAACCGGTGCCCTCTGCTCCTCTGTGCCTCCCCGAGCTCAGCACCTGCCAGTGAACTTCACGCGCTCTCAGCCGTCCTGGGGTTGCTCTCCACACCTTGCAAAACCTACCCAGAGCGCCACTGCCACCCGGCGACGCGCCTGCTCAGAGCCCTGTCCGGGAGAGGTGCTATCTGTTCCCAGCGCCGTACCCCAGGCCCTGCTGCCCCCTGCTTCTCAGCCATCTCCCCCCCGAACCTGGTCAGGAATCCCAGCACATAGGAACTTTATGCCATGAGTCTTACCGACCCAGCTCCTTTCCCTGTTGATTCCCTTTTATGGGCTCCTTCATCTCTCCCTGCCACACATGAGTTTAGCACCCATCTCGTTCTTAAATCGCTTTCTTTCTGCCCCACTCTTGTTACCACTTTGGGAGTGTTCTCCACTCAAGTGGATGATCTCCCCGGGCTTTGGGACCTTAAAGCCTCAGTCTCTTCACCTGCAACCATCCTTTTCTTCCTTCCGTCTGAGCCACCTTCCTGTGGTCACACATTTACCTGATCAACAATAGTTATAAAACTGAAATCTCAGTTATAAGTCTCCCACTCTGAATGTCATCCGCCATCCTCCCAGCCCTGTTCCAAAAAATAGCTTATTTACCGTTATTTAAGTTAGTTTTGGGCCCTTGACCCTGCCATTTTGGCTCCAAACATTGTGTAGCATCTCTTTTCCTTAATTAAAATCTCCTTCTTTTATGACGCACTCTGTCTGATCTCTCCGTCGCAGCAAGCTTTCCTGCAAGAGCTTCAGGTTGTCACTCTCTGCACGTCCTCACACAGGTTGTCCTCAGCAACGTTCGATGAAGCTTCAGTCGAGTCTCCTCCACGGAGCTGCATGTCAACGTCCCCAGGGACCTCCCTATTTCCTAATCCAGTGGTTGCTTTTTTGCTCTTTCAGGTTTTGCTGTTTGCTTGGAAGCGTTTAACTTAGCTGAGCAGTTCTTCCTTCTCCAAACACGGTCTTGTCTTTACCCTCGCCACACCTCACCCTTGGCTGAGTGTTGGGCTGCTGTGGCTCCGCTTCTGGCTCCTTGCTCCTCTTTGTACTTACAGTCTCTTTCCGGGTGATTTTATCCAGTCTTGTGGCTTCACAGCCCATGTCTCTATGAGTTTGTCTCAAATCTCTGGTCTTAGCCCAGAAGTCTAAGTATTTACACAGCCCGTATCCAGCCTACTGGATGTCTCACTTGCAGCGGCTTTGAGGATTCTCCGCCGTAAGGTGGCAGAAGTGGGATTCCCGATGTCCTTTCCTGAAGCTGCTCCTCCCCTTCCCAACTTTCCCCATCTATGTGTTTCCTCCATGGTGAAAAGTAGAGTTAGCCTTGGTTCTTCTTTCCTTCAACTCCCCACATTCAACGTATTAGAAAATCCTCTTGAATCTGCTTTTAAAACAGACAAAAATCTCTGTCCATATCTCCATCTCCATGACTCCCCTACTCTACGGCATCCCCCCTTGGGTGACAGCAGTGTCTTCTTCCTGACCCCACGGTGGCTTCTCTTGCTGCTCCACACCGTTAGCTGTTACAAACATTCTTGTGCGTGTGTCCCGGTACCACTTAAACACCTATTTAGGAATGCAATCATAGAATCAAGATATGCAACTACAAAATAATATAGAGCAGAGTTATTTCCAAATCCTAGGCTTTTCTCTCTCTTGAAAATGTCAGTAGAGCCATTTTCTGAAGGGATCAAAAATCTCTCTTGAGCTCAGCGTCATGGAATTAAGACACTGGAATTTCACATTGAGTATTAATATCTGTTGCCTAAGAGAAATATGCTCTTCATAGAGTTCAAAGCAGGATCACAAAAATATCGGCACTTTGAAAATAAACTCAAATGATGGATTTATACACATACACACAGACACATAGAGGGTGCCAGAAAATGTATATTTTAAGAAAGGAAAGGACTGTATTAAAATTGTAATACTCAATATATACTGGTAACATTTATTATCTTGCATATATATATATATATATATATATATATATTTCTTTTTTCATGAGACAGAGTCTCACTATGTCACTCTCAGTAGAGTGCTATGGCGTCACAGCTCACAGCAACCTCAAACTCTTGGGCTTAAGCGATTCTCTTGCCTCAGCCTCCCAAGTAGCTGAGACTACAGGTGCCCACCACAACGCCCGGCTATATTATCTTGTATATTGCATCTTGTATCTTTTGTGATTACACTAGAATACAATACAATTTTAATGCAGTTTTTTTCCTTTTTTAAATGTCTGTACAATTTTTTTGGCACTCTCTGCACAGTAAAACCTCTGTAAGTTGAGCACCCAAGGGGCTGTACAAACTGGCCGGCATACAGAGGTGGTCAACATAAGGAACTAGGCCTGTTGTACTAATAGGTACATGTGGCGCATGTGCAGTCTATGAAAGTTAATCCAACTTGAGGTGGTCGATGCAGGGAGGTGGTCAACTATGGAGGTTCTACTATATATATGATTATTTTGCCTGTGACTAAAACTGTTGCTAAGGATAATAAGTCTTTTAACTACTGATTGATTTTAAGTATGATGCACCAACCTACAAAAATTCCCTTTTTCAAGACACCAGGGTACTGTTTTCTAGCCCAGAGAATTTGTGAGGTTAATTTCAAAATGAACATGGAAGCACAGTGTGGTGAACATTCAGGGCTGACAAGGCTTCCCGTCAGAATACATTAATCAGGTTAGTTTTCTGTAGTAGTGATGAAGGACCACTGCATTCTGATGAGGGTTTAGGAGAGGTAAGCCAGGAAAATGCAATCTTTTCTAAGGATGGCACCCAGGGATTTAGTAACATCTGGGGACACCTCCCTGCGCCAATCCCATCCGTGCCAGGGCAGGGATCTCAGAATTGCAGTCATTGTAGTCAGATCTTCACGTGCCCTAGTCCTGGTTATATAATTCCATAAATTAACAATTATTTCAGCATATTAAATTGTGAGCCAGACTTTTGTCTGCAAGTCATTTAAAAAAATTCAGGATAGTTGAAATCTCTTGCTTGACTAGGTATTTCTTGATTTTGAATCATTTCTTGGAATCTTTGCTGATTAATTTAATAAAAGAAAAACATTCTAAAAACATCTTCCCTAAGTACTTAGTGATTTGGATACAAACAGAGGCAACTACCAAATTCATCGTGACAGATGTTCGTCCCTAAACCTGGATGTTTTTACTGTGTGCTTCATACTTATTAAGATCAAAGGTGACATTGGACTTACTCTACACACAGTTTTGAGATATTTCGGATGATTTTAAAACTAAATAAGACTTACAAAGGATTATAAATGTCTTAAGACACTTGTTCAACAGGTACACAGTGCTCATAGCACAGAAACAATAATATAGGAACTATATTTTTACAGCTGGATGTTGCTCAGCTTGAGAGCCTCCAGCACAGCCAGTTGTTTGAAGAGGGATCAGAAGTATTAACTGAATCTTTACTGGGGCTTGGAAAAAAAATGGGAATTACCAGCTGGTTACTGAGAAATGAGGAATGAAGATGAAAGAAAGAAAGAAAATTTTCCATTAACCCACCTTTAGTGTCTGTTAGAGTCTGCCACAGCTGATGTCCTATTGCCTTTGACCATGGGATATCAGCTGTGGCAGACTAACAGACACCAAAGGTGGGTTGATGGAAAATTTTCTTTCTTTCTTTCATCTTCATTACACATTTCATCTTCATAGTCCCTCTCCCATCTGTGGGCAGTCCTTCGTCCAAAACGTCAACTTATTAAAAAATTTTTCTGGAAGTCACATCTTGTAAAGCCACCAGTGCTATTATGAATGGGAGGACACAAGCATAAAACAGTGAGAGCCAGGCGGTGCCTGTGGCTCAAAGAGGTAGGGCGCTGGCTCCATATGCCGGAGGTGGCGGGTTCAAACCCGGCCCCGGCCAAAAACTGCAAAAAACCCCCAAAAACCAAAACAAAAACAGAGCCTAGCATTTGGTATAGTTGATTGAATGGGTGTCTTTTTTCAAAGAACTGCTTAAAATATATTGGTTTGCATTAAATTCAGTAACAAAGCCTTCGTGATTTCATTCCATTTTAAGACGGTTGAAGAACAGCAAAGCATCTACAGACGGACATCGGTACCTTTTTCGTGGCCGGATCAATACAGAGGTGATGGAAGTGGAGAATGTGGATGATGGCACAGGTGGGTGGTTAGTAGTTTTTACATGGAAGGCCAGTAGAAAACCCCTTCACTTGAATAATTCATTTGTAGTGCATTAGAGCTTAGAAATGCTTTGCTAGGTAGATCAGTCAGTTACAGGGATAACAAAGGTAAGATGAGAGAGTGGAAGACTATTGTAAAAGTGGAAAATTATAGTTGATAAACACACACGCATCAAACAGAGATACAGAGAAACAGCCGTCTAATGTCCGATCTGAAAATGCCCATCTTCTTTTAATCAGAGGACATTCACAGTCCTGGAACAGAGAGCACGTGTGCAGAAATGCTTAATAAAATAATTGCTTTTCTTTAAGTTATACTATGTTGTATAAGTATATCACACTGTAGGATGTAGCAGACTCATGACTTGTTGTTTTAGCTATCCAGCCATTCCTAATAGATGGGTCATCAGTTTGCTTTTAGAGGACAGTTGTAAAAGAAGGTTATTTGAGTACTTTTAAGTGGTCATTTTAAATACCTCATTACTCAGAGGTAACACATTTTTGCTGTGTGTATTTGAAGGTACGGACTTTTATAAGCAAGTTCCTGAAATCATCATTAGTCACTAACATTAAGTAAAATGAAATTAAAATAAATTTAATTTTCCATTTGAAAGAAAAAGCTGTAAAATGAATGCTTAGTAAATTGAATCATGTTTCTCCCCCAGTAATTTTAACTGGAATTTCATAGCTATGCTTCCAAGGGAAAAGATAAGATAAAATATATTAATCATTGCTAAGTGACTTGTATTTCCACATAGAGAAATGTCTTTATAACGTTCAATATAAAGGAGAGATTGAACCACCAATCAACTCCCCTCACCTCCTACATAACTTTCCTTGTGATTCTGGGTCCCAGAGGGAAGAGGAATGTTTATAATTTGTCAGGAGCACAGATTTTCAAATGCTTACCTGCAGGAAGTTTCTCTGTATCATTTTTAGCATTTTTAACAAATTGTCAAGTATTTAAAATAGTATTTGATAACCATGATTGCTGCAGCTGAGAGGGAAAGGCATGCAGTGAGCAGAACTTTGGGTGGTGCCTGAGACTAGGCACTTACTTCAGGAGCCACATCTGCACGGTCATCACGGTCATCGGTCCCGATGATTGGTCATCGGTGGAGACGCCTGTCAGTGGCCGACTGGCTGGAGGTGTGGAACTGTCAGCCGGCTGGTGGGGGAAGATGTCCCATTCAAATTCCTCTTAGAAGGGGACAGGTGAAACTTACTAAATGCAAAATATAAAGGTCTTAACTCAGTAACTAAGAAAATGCCACGAAGGCTATGTTAACCAGTTTGATGAAAATATTTCAGATTGCATATGAAACCAGCACATTGTACCCCATGATTGCATT
>CAUYRH010036109.1:0-59350 GCA_963574655.1 Perodicticus potto
TCCTCTCAGGCCCCTTATTTAACACATGTATCTTAAATTTTTCTCTCAAGCTTCAAAAATCTTTTTTTTTTTTTGAGACAGAGCCTCAAGCTGTCACCCTGGATAGAGTCTTGTGGCATCACAGCTCACAGCAACCTCCAATTCCTGGGCTCAAGCGAGTCTCCTGCCTCCGCCTCCCAAGTAGCTGGGACTACAGGCCCCCGCCACAACGCCCGGCTATTTTTTGGTTGCAGCCGTCATTGGAGGCCCGGGCTGGATTTGAACCCGCCAGCTCAGGTGTACATGGCTGGCGCCCTAGCCCATTGAGCCACAGGCGCTGAGCCAAGCTTCAAAAATCTTACAAGAGTTTCATATTCTTTTGAAGTCCCATTGCTGATTTGCTGCTTTCATTTCTGCAACAAACTGAATGTTTATGTCCCTCCCAGAATTCCCAGCTCCCAAAGTGCAGGTATTAGGAGGTGGAGTCTTTGGGAGGCTCTTAAGTCACAGAGGTAGGGCTCTCATGAACACCTACCTTATTGCTTTTATAAAACAGACTTAAGAGAATGTCCTCACTCTTTCCACATGTGGGACATCTACAAACTGGAAAATGGCTCCCACCAGATTCTCAAATCTTCCTAAGCCTTGATCTTAGACTCTTTAGCTTCTGGAACTTTGAGAAATAAATTCCTAGTGTTTATAAGGTACCCAGTTTATTGTATTTTGTTATAAAAGCTCAAAGCAGAGTAAAACAATCTCATTAAAGCCCTGTTGAGTAGCTCCTACTATATATGAGCTTTACACTCTGCCGTGTATGTGGGCCATCGGCCTAACAGGGGACACTACAGGTAATTTTGTATCAAAACTCACCTAAAGCTTTGCCATTTAGTTCATAGGGAAAGAAGTCATGATAAAGGCATTTTTGGTTTTCATCTAAATCTACTCATCTGTAGACTTTATATTCCATTATTGGCTTAATTTTCTAGAAAACTAAAGAGCACTCTTTGGTCCAGCAATCATTTTCATTGTAATTTAATTCTGATTCTTCCCATTGCAAAGCTAATAATACATATTTTGTAATGTGAAACCCTTTTAAAATATTATCATGCAGAAAATGCACTCTGCTATTTTAATTAATGTGCCTGTCATAGTTTGAATATTCAGATACACTTTCAAAGAGTGTGAAATATTAGGATCATAAATAAAAATATTCTTTGTTGCATTTCATTAGCACTCAGACAATGAATAGAAAAGGAAATTTCCATAAATTGATGTGTTGAATTTTAGGGTCATTCTTTTACTGAAGCCTATAATTTTCCATCTTCAACATTCTCTTGATAAAATAATTTACTTATTTTTTACCAATAATCAAATAGAAACAGAACAACTGTGTGTATGTATGTATATGTGTTTTTTTTTTTTTTTTTTTTTTAATCTGGGCATGTTTGGAATGACCAGTCTATTCAATATCAGAGGCTTTCGTCATGAATTTACAGTAGAGAGATTATGGCTTGGCTGGTATTCCAGCCACCAGAGCTGCAGCTTCCACCTGGATCTGGGAGAAGGGGAAGAGGTTTGAGACCAAAATCCTGCCGGAGAGGGGCAGACTCCACCTCAAAGGAGGAAGGGTCTTTCACTCCTGGCTCTGCCTTCCTTCCACATCTTTTGCCATTTTGTCTTCTCGGTAGAAATTAAGGGGAAGCTGTTTGGCAAGGGAGTCTGGATTCTCAACCCCGGAACTGCAAGGTGGTGTGTAGAAGGGTGACTTCAGGTCTGTGAGGTATTAGGGAAGTGGCTGGCTCAAGATT
The DNA here is from genome assembly GCA_963574655.1 of Perodicticus potto. Lineage (NCBI taxonomy): Eukaryota > Metazoa > Chordata > Mammalia > Primates > Lorisidae > Perodicticus > Perodicticus potto. The sequence goes on from CAUYRH010036109.1 coordinate 1,788, forward strand.
CTAACCCATGTACGAGAAGAGATGCATTCGGGGATATTTACTTCACCATTGCCTATGAGGATTAATCATTGAAAGGAACTTACATGTCCTACAGTGTAATGAAAAAGTAAAGGAAAATAAATAAATCATATCATCATGTGTTAGGCAGATAAACATAAAAATGTAAAGCTGAAAAACTGTAACTTGCTAAAGAATACATACAACTCTGGTCACTTATATAATGCCATAAGAGAAAAATGACCACACAGATGTCTTCAGACTAGGTCAATAACAAATAAAGAAGGACAGCTACTTCTGAGAATGTTGGAGCAAATGTAATTTAGAAATTATCCTAAAATATGATCCACCTATATCTTCAATCTGTTCATTTCTTTAAATATAAAAACCTGAAGTAAACATGGCAAAAATTATGATTCATTATTATTGAATGGTGGATGCATTAAGGTTTATTGTGTTATTCTTTATTGTTCTTTAAATATTTGAGTTACCATTTAGATTCTAAAAAGAGAAAAAACTAGTCAAGCATATCTCAGTCTCTTTTCTTTCTGGTGGTTGGAGCTTGGTCGGTCGCTCATCATTCTGACCCTCAGCTCTCTTACCATAAATCTCTTCCAGAGTCCTTGTGAGGACTAGAGGGAATGAATGTGGAGTGCTGTACTCGAAGGCCTCAATAATGTGACTCTGTTATTGTTATCATTAAAAACATTTGTCCCCACTTAGCCCATTTGTTAAGTAAATGAAAATGAGTGACATCAAGCAATTGAAAGATATATCTTCCTTATTTTTCATCCAAGGTTTCTAATTATTTCGATAATGCTTACAAAATTTAGTTATTTAAGTTTTAGGGATAAGAAAATTGAGACTCAGATAAATAAAATAAGTTGTTGGGTTCACCCTTCCTTGTAGTGTAACTATGCTGGATTGGATCCTTTGGCCTGTGATACTATGAATGGTAATTCATAAACTCAGACGCTAAGGAAAACTTAGGTCATGTAACTAGTATAGTAGGCAGATTAAGGCAGTGGGGCACACATCCCTCTTTGTCAAGGACAGAATTCTATTATACTTCTTGTTCTAGTGGTGGACCTAACAGTGTTGTCAGAGGTTTTTGATTGCTGACTCAGATTGAAGGCTCAGCAATGTGGTCTAATTCCTAAAATGCATGTACACTTGTCGTTAAAATCAAAATGATCACAATAGCTTTAGGAATAGCAGTATAGGGTAGCGCCTGTGGCTCAAAGGAGTAGGGTGCTGGCCCCATATGCCGGAGGTATTGGGTTCAAGCCCAGCCCCGGCCAAAAACTACAGAAAAAAAAAGAAATAGCAGTATAGAGTATCAATGCATAAAATCTGTAAATAAATATTCCTTTTTCATGTTGAAGAGTATTAAAGGGTCATTATTTTAAGTGGGACTTTGCTAAGGAACTCATGTAATTTTAATATTCTGGAAGTCATTGAAAGGATAAGATATTTAGAGGATGTTTTTGAACATTAGATATACATTTATTTATTCAAATATATTTATTTAGATTGGAAATATTAGTGTGTTGTGTGTGTGTGTCTGTGTGAGATAGAGAGAGAGGGAGAGAGAGGAGCAGGAGGGAGAGAGAGACAGAGAATGCTGAGGATCATAGCAGATGAATTTCTTCTTTATGATTCCACTCATCTATTGGTGTATTCCTGTCTCACAGGAATATTTATATGCATGGGCACCTTAAATTTTGATGCTGATTTATAATTACAAATCCCAGGGAAATGAATTTCACAGAGTCAACTATGAAGTAGAGAAAAGCACCGATGTGACAAATTGCTCTAGGATTTCACATACTTTGTAATCATCCTGATCAACTAGATGTCCATGATGACTCTTGTTCAGTGGTTACCAGCCCTGTCTGCACATTGTTATCTCCTGCAGGCAAATTAAAACACCAAGCCAGGGTATCAGGCTTAGAGATTGTGCGGTGTGTCAAGGATAGCATAGCACTCATGTCATTTTAATAAAGTCCTTGGGTATATTGATTGGGCGGACTGGAAGGGAGCCCCAGCTCTTTTTAAGAAGAGTAACTGTGTTAAAGAGAAAATTAACATCAAAAAAGACTGGTCCAACCTATTTCCTGAAACATTTCTTTATATTTTAATATTGCTGCTAAATTATCTTAGTGGTTCACTTGGGAAAATGAGTAGTTTCAAGTCAAAGATTTTGTGATAGAATGAAAAAGTTCATGTTTATTTTTTACTTAATTCAAAAAACACAGGAGAGAAGCACAGCTTTGGAGAAGCCATATAGGAAATGAAGGTAGATGGTGAGAGGAGAGAGAACTCTCTTCAGGACATTAGGGGATGCTACGAACAATCATAGATATGAAGCCAACTTTTGTTATTTACTTCACACATACTTATATAAGATTATTCAAATTTTCTTTATAATGTACTTTGTTTCATAAAACTAAACAGTTATCTATTGAAGGAATACATCATAAAAGTTTCTTTTCTACCACTAAATTATGAAATCAGCAAGATGATACCTCCAAATATTTAAACATTTAAGGAATAATGATTCACCACATTTCCTTCTGTGGCATCATGGCATAGAAAAGTGGATAAGAAATATTACTTCTGGAGAATAAGCAGGCACTATCCACACATTTAATCCCAACTTGACAGTATGGCTCTGTAAAAACACAAATCAAGATAAGGAGTAACGTTTTGGAAACTAGTCAGTCCAGCATCAAGAAATCTTTCCCATGTTGATCTATTTCCTCCACTAGAAGCGTCCACTGGGGTTGATTTGAATGCTACATCTAAGCTACCTTTATGGATCAGGGATATTGCTACAAGTTATCTTTGTTTTAGGAATATAGTCATTAAAAAGTTGTGAACCTTCCTTCTATTTTCTTTGAGAAAATGTTTCTAGTTATGTGTTTCTATTATGTGTTTAAACTCCCAGCCTAAGACTAACGTACCATATTTAGTAAGGTTTATAAAATCTTTTCTTGGGTTGTATCTATGACTACAGACTAAAAATAAAGTCTGTGACTCTGTTCATCCACATGACAAGCTGTGCTGATTGACATTACACCAGGAGTCGGCCATCATATCCATCTGCACAGCTGGTTTCTATTCACACACACCGGTGTTTTCTCAGCCCAGCATACGGAGGAGGGATAAGTTAGCATTGGGTTTTGATTGTTCACCTTCTATCATACAACACACTCATTTAGAAAATCATGTGAAAAAAATGAGATCATACAAAAACGGTCATTTTTAGGCTTTATTTATTTACATTATTTGTCTTAACTGATGACATGCAAGAGCTGGTTTTATGTTTTGTCCTGAGAAGCACCTGTAGGGGAATAGTAAGTCCTTTTATCTTGTCCATTTCTGTCGTCAAAATGAGAGCACATCATGGGAGCAGCTCAGATCAGATTACATTTTGGCAGAATTAACTGCATATTAGAACTATAGAACCCATTTTACTGATAAAGGTTTTAATAGTGGAGTAAAAAATGAATAAATTTTGGCTTAGGCTAGTACAAAAAAGATCAAATGATTAGAGGAGATAGTAAATATTTCCCCTCTTGGTGTTCTGTGGATTTTCTTTGTGAAGTCAGGAGAGTAGGAAGTTAACACAGAACTAAAACGAGCTGTGGCGACCCTGTCGGGCTGCATTTTACAGCTTTCTTTCTTGTCTGCCATATGAGTTGGCCTGGCCAAATATAGTTTTCTTCAGCTTTATCTTCAGAGAATTAAAGAAAGGTGACCTCGTTTAGACAAAAATGCTGGCTGGAAGTGAATTTTCCCTTTATATCCATCTATTTGCCAACCACATAAATTGTATTCAGAAAGAGCTGTGCTGGGGCAATTCAATCTAAAACATGGCATTCTTGAATTTGAACACTTGGAACCTTTTTGACAATAGAAGTTTGAGAAATAAAAAAAAAAGAATGGTTTATAGAAATGCTCTGTCTACTAAAGAAGTCATCTTAGTAATAAGTGAACTTATTTTTCAGTTCTCTTTGAAATCCTGTTCATATGTTTTAAGCAAAAAAAGGTGAAACAAGTATTCTCATGCAGTATCTTCATACATTTATAAAACTTAAATCTAAAATAGTATTATAAATAGTGTATTTTGACAATAACATAAAAAGCAATACTTTTTCCCCCTGAAATTATTTTTGTATTTTTGAATGCAGAATTCTCATATGTAAACTATGAATAACAGGACCTACCTCAAAGGTTGTACCACTAAATGCACTGGTTCATGTGAAGCACTTACAAGGTTTTCAGATGCAAGATAAGGACTCAGAAAACATGGACAGTCATTATTTTAAGGGGTCCTTAGAAGTGGTCCATTTCGTAGATGTGGAATGTAGTTATTCTAGTCCACTCACAATGAGGCTGACACAAATGGGAAGGTGATAAACAGGAAGACTGGCCCCACACTAGAGGCAAATTACATCCCACTGAATAATTTTTCCTGGACCTTTTTTTTTTTTTTTTTACAAAAAATCAGAATTGTTCCTTATAAAGACTGAAAAATGTTAATAAGGTCAAATTAATCTTCTATTGATTATACTTCAAGTGAAGATATCCTTCCTGTTGATATATTTTTATAATTACATAGCAAGATACAAAGTAATGATTTAAAAGGAAGTGAAAAAATTGAAAATTATGACACAAAAAGGCCATCATATTCCTCTTGGAGAAGCCAAACACCAAACATTCATTCAAACCTGATTAAGAGAAAGTGTGATAAAGGTGATAAGGTCATAATAAATTCAATTAAATTGGCTGGTGGCAGCACCACCATTGAATGTTAGCATGGGTTATATGCCAATGCTTTTTAACTAAAATATATCTTCATGGAAAAAAATACTACTTAGTTTTTAAACCCTTAAATGAAGTGAAAAAATATGGTAGAGATTTTGTGTTTTTCTAAGATAGTAGAAGCTGTCTGGGTGATATAGCTTAATGTAAGAAGTGTAGGATATTTTAGACGTTCACTACTTGATTTGAAGGGGAAAAACTGGAAAAAATGGGAAAAATTTAGGCAATCTAGATTGTCCTAAACAATATAGCACATGTGGTCCACACACGAATTGTTGGCACTTCAGTGGGAATAGTGTTGTGGCTTAACAAGCGCACACTTCAGTATTAAGATTGTTGTTATTCTTAGGCTAGGGGTATGATCTCATTTATATTTGGCTTCCTCATTTTTCTCAGTCTGAAGCTGTAAGTGATGCAATTCTTAGGTGTTCTATACTGAAATAGTAGCCTTACTCAAATATTTGATAATATTTCTTTCAAGGGTACTTTTTTCTGCATGCTGTCTGGAAGTGGTTTACATGATATGGCTCATTATAGAGAAATATCTTTCTTCCTTGACCTAGTCACAAAATTCTACTGTAGGTTTTTATTAAAATTTCATTCATGTCTAACAATGATTGTTAAATTCCTAAATATACAACCTGATATCCCTGTAATACTTTCAGCTTTAGAGGAACTCCTACAGTCTGTGTTAGGAAATTAGCTGAAAGGGTGTCTAGTTGGATTAAGCAAACTTCATAAAATACCAACTTAGCTATGGCTTATTAATTTGTGACATAATTTCTTTTAGGGGCTCAGATATGTGCCATCATTCTTGAGTAATTCCAGTCAATGATTAATGGTTTACATAGGATTATTAGTGGCAAATGATAGAAACAAGATCTATTTGATGCAAAAAAGAGAGAGTTACCCAGTATAAGGGTACTGAATAGATCACAGAATTTACCTGCTGGATCACCAGGTTTGGTGAGAATTTCATAAGGGAGTAAAGGCATAGCGCAGAGCTTAGAGCTTATGGCATGACCATTAGAATTTCTGCTAGGGAACTGGAATCTGTATGAGTCTGTATGGAATCTGTAGCCTTGCTGCAAGGCTGGAAGCCTTAATACCAGAACCCCCTAATGACCATCATTTCTACCTGGCCTTCTGCATCTTTGTTACACTCTCTGAAGATTTAACTCTGGTCCATTTGCTTGCCTATTTCTTTAGGCAAATATTTCATATGATCTTCTGTCTTTTCAAACATCCCACACACCCTGGTCCCTATTCTCAGCTAATAACGTCACCTTAGATTTCACTGGTTAAAAAAAATAAATAAACACCAAAATAGCAGAAGCAGCAGCAAGCAGAGAGAACTTGAGTTCTCACATTACTACATCCACTCTATACTTGCATTAGCAGCCATGCACTATTTTTCCTTTCTATTTTTGTTTTGTTTAAATCAAACTCTTCCAGTTAGCATTGGACCCAAGACTTTGATCCTGAAATTACCCCATCTCTTCTGTACTCTCATTAATTTCCTTGCATTAGATAACCCCACTGTTGTGCACATGTGCTCCAATATCCATCAGAGATTTAAAACTGAAAAAAACTCTCGATTATATATTCAAGTGAACTACTTGCTACTCTATTTCTGGGACCTTTCTTATAAAACTCTTTAAAAACCTGTCTATATTTGCCATGCCCACTTCTCTTCCCTTGTCTTTGGAGTAAAGTCCAGCGAGGCATTTTTCTCCATCATTCCATGAAACTATTCATTTCAAATTTCCTAATGATCTTCTTATTCTCTCCTCCAATCACCAACACCATTTCTTTGCTTTACTGAGCTCCCCACAGTGATGAGACTCATCCTCTCCATGGCCGGGCTTCCTTCTCCTCTCTGGCCAGTCGTCTCCTTTTCTTCACTCTCCTGTCGCCAGCCTCTCAGTATTGTGCTGCTGCCACCCTCCTCCTGAGTATTGGCTCTGCCTGCTCTCACTTCTAGGAGGTGTTATCGGGTCTCAAGGTTTTCAGCGCTCTACCTGAGCTGATGACTTTTATCTACGCCTGAGCTCTAGCCATACACTGCTGTTCTTCTCCCACCTTTTTATTTCAGCAATGTCTACTCCATTCTACCACTGGCTTCAGTCAAACCCTTTAAGTTTTTCTTGACTTTGATCTTTAGATTAGTACTCCAAACTCAACCTATCAAAGAAAAAATGTTGGAACGTCAATGTATATTTAAAAACCTAGTATCTCTAACCTATCTACAGACTCCTCTCTCATCCTGGAAGTTCCAGTAGCCCCTGAAATAAGCCCCTTCTTCCAGCCTTGTCCTTGCACAGAATATGCTCCAGGCAGAAATACGAAAGGTCTGTGTGAAGTCTGGGCCCGGTCGTGTTGCTTCTTAGTTCAAGGTCTTCAGTGCTGCTTGCACAGACTCTTCTGAGAGATGCTTACCTGACACAGGGAAGAGAAAGTCCTTGGCAACAGGGCTTTTGTTTTTTCTCTGTCACTACATTATCTTCAGTGTTACTTCGAGCAGTGAACAAATAGTCATTTTTGTATCAGCACCTAAAACATAATCTATTCATGCTAGGTGGCCAAATCAATACCTGCAAATTACAGCAAATGTAGTATTAAAGTTTTTCCATATGAATTGTTTTCACCTAAACAAATATTAAACAAAGCTGGGAACTCTGAACTCTGCTCAGGCTATCAAGTAGAAAGATATTTAAGTTGAATGTCAAACTTGATCTCTGTAATATTTTAAGTACTCTATAAGGAATAGAGATTCTTCACATATCACATTGAAAATCTAGTTGTTTGTTCTAATCTTATGCCGTGACCACTTATTGAACCAAAAGTTCAGTTGCACTCAAGTCTCAGAAACAAATTTCTTATTGCAATGTGCTACGGTTCAATGATTAGCTCCCAAAATAAATGTGCTCTTTAAGCTCTTTGTTTGTTTTTCAGCAACACCAAAGCATATTTTTCAAAAAGTCATAGGTTTCTAAAATGAAAGAACTTAAACACAAAGCATTAGGAAGAACAAGACTGTTTAATAGCGTTATCAATCACACACATACTGATGACGCCGTGCTATTGACTTTAAGTAGCTGCTGTAGGATCACTTTAGAAAATCAACATTTTTACATACCTAGCAGTACTGAAAGGGATGCTTTAAGATGAATATTGCAATTCAGTAACCATTTCTGGGAAACTATAAAGATCTTGGCACTTGCTAAATCTTGAGATAATGAAAAAGTGATTAAAAGCAAAGCAAAACACATTTCTCAACTGCATGTAAGTTACACATAAGAATAAGACAGTTGGTGTTCTCAAGGCATTTACACCCCAGTGAGAGACAAATGTCTGCATAGGAGTGACGAGTGATGAGTGATGAGTGACGAGGGCAATAGCCGCAGACCTAGTGATCCAGAGGGGGGTGAAGTTGCTTCTAACCCATGACCAGGCAACACTTCATTGAAGGGGTCATTTAATTATTTTTTTTTTTGAAAAGCACATGTTGAAATTTGGCAAGTGGAAAAGGAGAAGGTGGAAATTGAATAGGAAGAAGAAAAGATTAGGGAAATTTCCATTATCTTATCTTTCAGGGGCATTAAAGATTAAAGAAGTTAGGGCAAAGACCATATTATAATGAAAGAAATTTTTATCAGTGATACCCAGTTTTCTTGAATATAAATGCATATACTTATTTGTAACACATATATACATTTGCACATAACTATACACTGTTTTGAGTTAGTTTGTCAAGAAGTCACAATACAGATTTGTATTAATTTTGCTGTAGCATTACGCTAGGTTAATATTGCTTAGTAGCAGAAAAACATGATGAAATAAACGTCAAGATTTTATTGTATTACTATTAAAGGAGGGAAATATATCAAGCTTAATCTTTAATATTGTACACTGACTAAATTTTTAAAAAATTATTATTCTTATTTTAATGTGCAGTATTTTAAATTCTTATTTTAAGGGTAATTAGCATATTTTGCCAATGTAAATCTATTTAGACTTTTAAAGAAAAATGTATGCCTTTTGTATATTATTATTTTATATATATCTACTCAACAATTATTTATTATATGCAAGTTTCAGGGATCAAATCCTATAAAATAAATATTATGATTGAAATTGAGTTCCCAAAAAGCTTCTTGAATAAATGAATGAAGAAATTAATTGATAAGCACAACCAGTGATAAGTCAAGAAAATGAATATTAAATACTAATGGTATGGTATGTATTACTCATTATGTTGAATTTAAAACAAGCCACATCCAAACCTGGAAAAGGTGTGTGGAAATGGACATTCCTACCAATAATTCATGAGAGTATAAAATCCTACAGCAATTTTGGAAAGTACTTTGAGAGTGTCTGTTAAAAATTATGGTGAGTATAACCTTTGATACACTTTAAGAATATATCCTAAGATAAGAGAGTTTTGGTATAAAGGATTACAGGACATTTTATAGTTATACAAAAGAATGTATTTGGTAGTTATGGTTTAAAATCTACATTTAATTTTGTTATTCAACAAATAAAATAATTCAAAATAAATTCTTTGTATCACAAATTATCAATCAAATTTACTTGTCACTCTTTTTTTATTTTCTTCTATTGGTTGTTCAACTGCTTCCATTAATAGTGCTTTTATTCAGAAACAAATGGATTCAAAGTGATTTAAATTAAACCTTCAGAGATAAAAAATTGTGTAATATGTATGTATATATTTGTGTGTGTGTGTATCTTGTATGCATGTACGCCCACACATACATATTCTCTCACATTTTACATCACATACATGAGGTAAAGGGACAGTAATCACCAGAATATGTTTTTGAGTCTTTGAAAAAATTAAAGCTAAAATCTCTGGCACTAATGAAAACTCCTATTCAAAATTCTTGGCTCATTTTTCTCTCAACTCACTTCCTGCTGAATCAAGTTCTTTTCTTTGCCAATGGAGTTCTTGATTCAGTGCCATTTGTCTTTAATGGACCAGTTTTCTTTGTATGATTTATTAGGAAGCACTGAACCCTCACCGAAGGTGAATACACTGGATAAGAGACCCTAACTTAATATAACTAATTGACAGGAGTCCTAATTATGATTGTAAACTTTTTGTTAGAACACATGTCAAAACAATTAGTTATTTTTGTTTAATTAATTTTTACTGAGCAACTTTAAGGGTAAATTTGTTAAGATTCAAGAGAGAGGCGGTCCAAGCCATCTGTTCCCATGTACCAGCCTCTTACTGTGAGCATTTACGGATTTTGGATGTTACCATGACAATTGGATGTCAAAAAAGCTTCTATGCATAGGTATATGTGTGTTCTCTTTTGCAGGTGTGATATCTCTTGCTAAGAATCAAAATTCTTAACTACTTCAATGTCTACTAAAATTGTGAATCTTCCTATATCCTTCCCCTGGTTTCCTCTTCAAAATTCTCTTTTTTCTGATAAAATACTATTAATAATAATGACAGTATTGTAATGGAATTATATTTATCTTTCAATTATACATAATACTATTTTTTAATCTCATGGTAACATTAAAATATTTCTGAGGCAGAATGAAAGAATAAAATTTTTCATTGATCTTAAATGAAAATATATAACTGAATTAATTTTATTAAAGGTTTTTTTTTTCCTAAAATTTGAAAATGAACCAGCTGCATTCCAGAAGGTTCTTCAAGGCTCAAAGTCATCCTGTTAGTTGAATTAAGACTCAAGGCATTTTTCAGCCTTTGTGTTATTGGACCCAGTTTAATATGTCAATTGTCCTATGTCAATGTCATAGTTAGTGATGCCCTTGAGAAAAGAACCGTACATTGATAGGATATAGAACAGTCCCAATAACAGGGACTTCAGTTATTAGTAGTGTTTGTTAGTGAAAATTAAAGTGTGATATATCATTAGAATATGATATAATCACTTATCTAGCAGCTTATGCATCTTTTAGAAAAGTGAAGAAAATAATATAATCCAATAAGAAAAATAATATTGAAGGTAAGAGGAAAAATACTTGGAGAGGGGAAACTCTTAGATTAAAAAAATTGCATATGGGTTGGCGCCTGTGGCTCAGCGGGCTAAGGTGCCAGCCACGTACACCTGAGCTGGCGGGTTCGAATCCAGCCCGGGCCCGCCAAACAACAATGATGGCTGCAACCAAAAAATGGCCGGGCGTTGTGGCGGGCGCCTGTAGTCCCAGCTACTTGGGAGGTGAAGGCAGGAGACTCGCTTGAGCCCAGGAATCGGAGGTTGCTGTGAGCTGTGATGCCACAGCACTCTATCCAGGGTGACAGCTTGAGGCTCTGCCTCAAAAAAATAAAAAAATAAAAATAAAAATAAAAAAATTGCATATGAGTTTAATCTGATAGTCATAATATCAAAAGCAATATTCATAAGTAAAATTAATAATTTTACAGGGCTAAAATGCAGTTATTCTCTATTATACAAAGAAAAACTACACGATATTTGGTTTAATACAACTTCATGTCTTATTTTTTAAATTGTTTCTCATGTTTCAATAATGAAAGTAACTGCTACCAAGTGTAATGTTCTGTGAGACTGGATGAATTTGTCAGCAAGATTTAGACAATTCAAGAGTTGTGGCATCTGATAGCGTCCAGAAGATCCTGTGGAAAGGACCAAATCTTCTTCATATCAAGTCTCAAGTAAAACCAGTACTAGGGACCTGCAAAGGACGCAGGGAAGATGGGGCACTTTGTGTAAGAGAGATTTCTGTTGCGAACAGACACCCTGCTAAGGGCCCTGGGCAGACTGCTAGAAACGGCTTGTGTGGGGTCCAAGGCCAGGCGCTGTTGGGTTCTAAGAGGCAGGGTGGGAGCAGGTGGGTGGCATTTACTGAGTGGAAAGTGTCCCCATATGTTAGTCGATTAGGGGGATAATGACAGAGGGAGATTCTATGATCTCCATTCCATGGGGAGAAACTGAGCCTCAGAGGAGCTCAGTTAATGTCAAGCCCCCTGACATGTGCCGTCAGGGCCTCGCTCTGTCACGAGGCCGTGTCAGCGTGATCCTCGACGTCCAGCTGCATCCGTCTTGCGGGCAGTTGACCCCATCCACAGATGCCAGACTGAAGTGCCTGAGAATTAACACCCTGGGGGCGGCCTTCAACAGTAACTCTTCAAAAGCTTCGGCTTGCTCTTTTCTGTGTGGGATTCTGAGAGCTTTTCCGAGGAAGGGTTGTCCAGCCGCCCAGTGGAACAGCTGGTTTAATCACACCCTTTATCCCGCCTCTCTTGGGGTTCCTCCATCTCTATTTCCTCACCCCACTGCCAGTGTCCCCTGTGCCTCCCAAATCAACCATTTACCTCAAATCTGAGCGTTTGTTTCTGAAGTAACCAAAACTCTCAGGCAATGACTTGGCCAAGATTCAAAGCTGTGACCATCTCCAAAGTGACATTTGCTGGACCCTATGTTGCCCTCTTCCAGGTAAATGGCTTCTAATGCCCCTTCACACTCTACTAAATTGTACAATTCCATGTATGACATGCTCATTGCTACAATTTTTACATTGACCCGCACTTTAATATGATGTTTTATTCTCATTCTTCTTCTTTTTTTTTTTTTGACAGAGAAGGATCTCACTATGTTGCCCGAGGTTGTCTCAAACTCCTGGCCTCAAACAATCCTTCCTTGGTCTCCTAAAGTATTTTCTCAGCATTCTGAGAATAATTTGATGTAATTTCTTATTAAATCACCAGTGTGCTTTAACAATGCTTTATGAACTAGTTCTAAAACAAAGAGAATTTTGGAAAGCTTGGTAGAGCTATTTGTTGTTTTATAATAATCTATCACATTTAATATTTAGAAGAAACTGTTTATTCATAAATTGCCTATTATTACCCATCACTGCTGGGATATTATTTAGACACCATTAACATGTTGGTGCAATTATTTTCATTTTTGTCTCAAAGGCATTTATGATTTCATATGCTTGAAAGGATCTTTTTTCCTTTTTTAAAATCTGTATATTTATCTAACATGTCTAAGCTTTCTAAACCAGGTTTCAAGTGGCTCTCTTCAGCTCTCTTTTTATAAATGCAGTTAAATTTATCTAGATTGAAAGAAAAACAAAACAAAACAAAAAACCACTGACAACCTTAACCAGATGTATAGGCAGGATTTGTTTTGTTCTGGGTCGCACCAAGCAGAGCACACACCCTGGCCCAGGAGAGACCACTGTCAGCAGGGCGCTTAATAACACATTTTCAATTAGAAAACTCTGAGACAGTAGAAAGGAAAATCAGAGTTGCTCCAGCTTTAGCAAAGTTCTACAGAGTTGGGAAAAGATATTATTGTCAGTTTTTATTACAGCTTATCTTAAAATCCTGTTTCCATGAGCAGTATTGTGGAAACATTTATGTAAAGAGACCCTATAGCTTTTTACTTCTATAAATCCCTGAAAACTGACTTGCTATCAATGAAGGAAAACTCACCACCCTATGAAACAGATCCATTAATTTGGGGACATTTGTATTTCTTAAAATTTCTTTCTTATTTATCAAAAATTGGTCCATTTTTACCTTCTAGAACAATATAGAAAAGTACATCATCCTTAGAATTGAAGCTCTTTTGTTTGTTTGTTTGTTGCAGTTTTTTTTTTTTGGCAGGGCAGGTTTGAACTTGCTATCTCCGCTATATGGGGCCAGCACCCTACACCTTTGACCCACAGGCATCACCCCAGAATTGAAACTTTTCAATGACAGAAAGATGGCTCTTGTTTTTCCCTACTTCCTCTTCCTGTCTGGTTAAATGTTGTCATCACAACAAGCAAGTTAAGTGGACCATGAGCAAACTGGCTCATATTTTAAGATTGTTTCTTTTATTATTTCTTCTCATCCAGAACTAGAGGGTCTCTGGATTCAGGAAAGAGCAAGGACAAAATGAGAATGAAATATGAAATGGAATAGAAATCAATGTTTTACATCTTTACATGTAATTGAAACAGAAACAGAATGATATTGATTGAATAATGCCGCATAGGAAAATATTTACAGATGATAGTACAAACAGATGTTGTCTGACCTGGCATTCTAGAATATAGAAAACCTTTTTAGTTCACACTGAAAATCACATTTATAGTAATTTCTGATGCTTATATTAGTATTTTTCAGTGGAATAGGCTAGAATAACCATTTGGAGCTTCTTGCTCAGAATATCACAAATCAAAACAGCTTTTAAAGTCTATGTTTTTAACGAACATCATATGCTATTATAATATGACAAAAACAAAATACCTATGAAATGTAACGTTAGAGCCCACTGTTTACTTGCACATGTAGTTTTAGGTTTTCGTTCTCCTCTGTCAGCAAGGTCAGGCATGGTGTCTGGCAACAAATGTTTGTTGATGGAAAGAGGGAGAATAGTTTATGTTCACAAGTTTACGTTTACTCTGAAATATGGTGGATTTTACTCCCTCTCATTTCTGGATTGTATGTGGGCTCAGGCCTTTTGTTATCTCACTCCTCTAGGAAATAAGAAGAGAAAGGGACTGGAAGGGGAGGGCAGAAACAGCGTCTACTGGGCTAGGATTACGCTGTTCTCCTCATCACCTCCTGGCTTAAAAGGGAGAAACTCTTAATATGAGAAAAGCCAACAATCCCCTACATCACTGGGCCAAGAGAGATCAATAGAACCTTCCCTAAAGAAGACAGATGAATGGCTAACAAACATATGAAAAAATGCTCATTGTCCCTAATTATTAGAGAAATGCAAATCAAACCAGCCTGAGATGCCATCTAACCCCAGTGAGAATGGCCCACAGCACAAAAATCTCAAAACTGCAGATGCTGGTGTGGATGTGGAGAGAAGGGAACACTTTTACACTGCTGGTGGGACTACAAATTGATACAGCCTTTTTGGAAGGAATTCTGGAGATCGAGGCCTCAAATAACTCAAGCTAGACCTTCCATTTGATCCTGCAATCCCATGACTATCATCTACTGAGAACAAAAAAAAATCCATTTACCATATGGACACTTGCACTAGACTATTTATCACAGCTGAATTTTCAATTGCCAAAATGTGGGAACAGGCTAAATGCTGGGAATGGATTAACAACTGGTGGTGTATGTGTACCATGGAATACTATTCAGCCACTAAAAAGATGGAGACTTTACATCTTTTGTATCAACCTGGATGGAGGTGGAACACATTTTTCTTAGTAAAGCATTGCAGGAATGCAGAGGCAAGAATCCTATGCACTCAATTCTGATATAAGGACAATTAATGACCTAGTACATGGTGGGGGGTGGAGGAAAGGGGGTTCTGGAAGAGGGAAGTGAGGAGTGGGGTCACGTGGTCATGGTGTGTGACACTCCTTTTGTGGGTGGGACACAATTATAAGAGGGACTTCACCTAATAAAGGCAGTCAATATAACCTGGTTCATTGTACCCTCAATGAATCCCCAATAATTAAAAAAAAGGGGGAGAAACTCTTCAATTAGCAAACCTTTTTGGATTTCCTCATGTTCATGTCTTACCAACTGATAAAACTGAATTATTAATAGAATGAGGGTGTTATTTAGATGTTAATAAATTTCTCATTAGAATTATCTATTCTCAGTCTTTCTACTTTCTTACTTTCTGTTCCTTTCTTAGCCCACAACAGTCACTGTTGTCCTCAGAGTCACTCTCAAACTTCTCGATGGATCTACTGCTTGTATTTGGCCTCGTCTTGCCAATTGCTGGAGTCCTCTCAAAAATGAGGTCTGTGCTCAAATGTCATCTGCTCAGAGAGGCCCTCACCAATAACTCTCCCTGAAAAGACATTCCCACTCCCTACACTCATCGTAACAACTTGTTTATCCTCTGTGTAGCACATAGCATTATTTACCTTTCTTCCTCCTGCCATTGCTTGCTTGCTTACATATGTAAGTAAATGTGAAAGAATAATATGAATAAAATTACAAAATTTAATAAAGGCTACACACAGATGTTAATCAGTGGAAATACTCAATGTTGCTAATGTCAATTTCCCTAAATTAATCTTTGTATTTAATGCAGTCTCGGTCAGATTAAATCTGAAGATCATATATAGCAGAAAATAGGAAAGACTAGAAAGGGGGAAAAGGAGGCAAAAAGCAACAAAGATGATCTGATATCAAGTTGTATTATAAAATTAAAATGACAGCACAAGAATGTTAATAACAAAGGAATAAACAATTAGATATGATTTGACACCATATCTAACGCTTAAAGTTTTATGTTTTAAAAGATTTTGCAATTTTAAACCAATGTGAAAAGAATGATACATTTTACTGAAATAAATTACATCTCTTACTTGTATTTAAAAAATACACATTGATTAAAGAACTAAAATACAAATATAACCATGATAATAGTTCCCAGAATGTTTGGATGTGAGAGGACTTTGCTGTAGAATACTAACCAGAGAGCCAGAAAAGAAGAGATAAATTTAATAAACTAATGATGGAAATGATAATTTTAAACTCTTCTTTATGAAGAAAGATATTATGAGCCAAATAAAACAAACTGACAATGATAGAAAATATGGAGGATTAAATTAATCACACATAGAGAGTTCTGTAATTCAACGAGGTAAATAAAAACAACCCAACAGGAAGAAAATAGTCACAGAAAGTTGTTCAGCCTCCTTTACAATGAGGATTACATACATTACAACAGCACTGACATTCATTTTCTCACCCTCTTTATAAGGTTTTTTTTTTTTTAAATCTGGTGAATTCGAATAGGGACAAAAATAATAAGAAACAGAAATAATGATTGAAATTTCAAATACTGATTGTAAGTTTTTAAAATGAATCAAAATATTTATATCAAAATTAAAAATGTGATTATTCATTTTTTCTCTCTCCCTCTCCACCTACACCCTTCTCTGTATATTTGCCCAGAAAATGTATTTAATTGCAGTTAAGTCTTTTAGTAGGAAAAACTGGAATTTTCCTAAATACTATCAGTAGGAAATGATTAAATAGTACTTTCTTTTTTATTTATTTATTTATTTTTTTGAGACAGAGTCTCACTTTGTCACCATTGGTGGAGTGCTGTGGCTTCACAGCTCACAGCAACCTCAGACTCCTGGGCTCAAGTGATTCTCTTGCTTCAGCTTCCCATGTAGCTGGGGTTACAGTTGCCTGCCAAAATGCCCGGCTATTTTTAGAGGTGGGGTCTTGCTCTAGCTCAGGCTGGTCTGGAACTGGTGAGCTCAGGCAATCCACATGCCTTGGCCTCCCAGAGTGCTGGGATTACAGGTGTGAGCTACTGCGCCCAGCCCAAATAGTTCTTGATTTGTATAATTTGATAATATATTCTCTAGTCAGTGAAAAAACTGGAAACATGAATACATTTACCTATGACAAATTCTATAAATAACTAATGTTACCTATTATTTGAACTGCAAAAATTCTCTCCATTCCTGTATATGTGCTTCAGTAAACATACAAAATGTTTTAGATTTTGGAATTTGTTCTATATATTTTTATAGGAGTCTTATATATACAAAAATTATACATATGAAAATTTGAATTTTTAGTTTGTTATACAAAATGTTTTAATAAACATGTCCAAAATGTATGCTAATAACTTTTATAAATGAGAAAAAAGAACTAGTCTCTTTAGTATCTAGTTACTCAATTTCTGTGCCAACTAGAGTTACCAAAATTCATACTTACCGTTTAATGAATACATACAACGTGCCAATTGCTATATTTGTTTAATTTTTGATTTTATAGATGGGAATACTCAGATAAGAAAACTGTTCAAATTTATAGAGCTGCTATGTGAGAGATTTGAATCAAACTTTCTTTGACTGTAAATTTCTTTCTTTCTATAATGCTAAGGGATTTCAAAGATTATTAATGGTTTATTTTTCTTTACAAGATGAATATTTTGAATGTATTTTATTTAGAATAAATTAATGTAGTATATTATAAATACCAATTACAAAATGATGATGGACAATTTTTTAAAATGGAAGAGATTAAATAAACTACCTTTCTCCCAAGAACACTGTCAAAGCTTTTTGTCAAATTGTGCTCTATCAACATTGGGGACTCTGTCTCTGCTGACACAGAGTGACAAAAACAGCAAAGGTCCGGGCCACGCTTTTGGCTGCCGGGGTTCAGGGCGATGCCAGCTTGGGGCACCGGTGTCTCCCAGGATACGTTCAACAAAACTATTAACACCGACACTGAGTCCAAGTGCCGGAGATTCCGAGATCCTTCGGGAAGCAGGGACTTTGAAAGGTAAAGTGGGGAGAGAGCAGGAGTAGGCCAGGAAAGCTGCCGACGATAATGACCAAGACCGGATGATAATGACTCAGTCTGCGGAGCTGATCCGAGGAACCTCAGTCTGCCCGACAGGAGCTTCGGCACCAGAGTGAGATGAGCCACAGCCCCGGGACCGTCATCAGGCTCACGTGTCCCCTGGGAGCGGCCAGAGCAGTGCGTGGCTTCGGCGCCGGTGCCCGACGGGTGTTGCAGGTGCTGCCCTCGGTGGCTGTCAGCTGCTGCTCGCGTGTGGCGGCTCCACCTGCGCCGGCCGGTCCCTGCAGCCCGTCACTAGCCGCCACCGTGCTCACCTTGTGGGGCCACTGAACCTCAGTTGCAGCTGGGGTATGATTGCCCAGTAACTGTTTAGTCCTCTGTGTCATTATACAGTTTACCGTCTGACATAACTGTGAAGAATGAATTAATTATTAATACATCACAGGTTGGTAAGCGCGATTCACCGCGCAGGCCCTTTTCTCTGCCAGACCACAGAAGCACAGGCATTGTTGTCCGGGAGGAGTTAACTCACGTTTCACATGTCTGGGGGTGTCACTTGTCATTAACACGCTCAAAGTGTCTAAATCAATGAGCCATGAGGTGTTGGAGCACATTTAATTATTTTCCTACTTTAAAAAAACACAAGTTTGAGAAAAATGTTTTAGATTGCTGTCGTGCTGTTCCATAGTCAATGGGGACATTTCTGTGTATCAGTGGGAGGACTTTCTATCTGATCAAATATATGACTCATTAGTTTGAGAAATTATTAATATTTTAGTGCCACCAAAGCTACTTTTAAAAGAGGAAAACCGTAATGCAATTATTTTTGGCAAAAAGTCATCCCCCAAATACACTAAGTAATCTAAATCTAAAAGTTGAATTATAAAATTTTTTACCTACTATTTCATGTAGATTTTAGACTTACTTCATATTTATGTATTAAAATCTATTTATAGGTAGTATATCATACTATTGCTTAAATGTGTTTCTAAATATATTTATCCATATCTTTAGTTCAAAGGGACATGGCTTCAGACAGAGGATGTTCAATAAATATGTTAAATGACTAAATAACTATTTGTCTCAAATATATGCCACACATAGCAAAGAAATATTAGAATTCAATTTTGTTCACAAGCTTTCTTGAACAAATTTTGGAACTATATTAATAAAGTCATGGTAAAAGGTAAGAACATTAATCTATGATTTACAACTGTGTTTTCATTTTGGTCTTTGAGAACAGAATATTTTCCATTCCCATCCTGTGGTTTGGTAACTGGATGCCTCTGATGGTGAAATAATCAGCAATTAGCAATGGTCTTCAAAGAAAGTGCTCTGGGAGGCTCTCTGGGGAAGCTGAGAACAACACACACCTGTTACCATTTTCATAAATGTCTGTGGCTGTCAGTGTCACCAATTAATATTGTGCCACACAGAGATTAGCACATTTCAGAGGATTATTTCTCAAGTAAAGTTTAGCATAAAGACGATGTACTGGAGTTAAATGACATTGTGGTACATTGGCCCTGCATGTGTAGCATCAGTGGTGACATTATTTTATTCCTGCTAAACAACCAGCAATTGTCTTTTTGTCTTGTCCTTTTCAAGTCCTATGTTGATAGCCTGGTAGTCATGAATCACTTGGTGGTGTTTCATTGGAATTTATTATTTAATTTTGAATCTCCATTTTGATAAACTGTGATATACTAAAGTACAATTACTTTAACTATATATTCTGTGCTTATTATACAAGGTCTGACAAAGCTGTTCACAAACTCATCCTAGAAAAAGAGCTACACACTTCACTGCTGAAAATCACTATGGTCACCTTCAACGTACTGCTCTCAGGAAGCTGAGCACTGACTCCAGTATCTAGTCCACCCTTTAAAGAAATCTGGGGACTGTTTTTCTGGAATAGCCATCAGACCTGGCATCATATTACCTTGATGTCCTGAATGTCATCAAAATGTCTTTCTTTCAATATTTCCTTTATCTTCGTGTAAAAAAAAAGTCAGATGGGGCCAGATCAGGTGATCGGGGCCAATCGAGTCATTTGTTTACTGGCTAACAAGTCCCTCACAGACAGTGCCGTGTGAGCTGGTGTCTTGTGATGCAAGAGCCATGAGTTCTTGGCAAAAAAGCTTGAGTTGTTTTGTCTTTTTCACATGGCCTTTTCAGTCCTGGCAAAGAGTAAACTTGGTTAACTGTCCAGTTGGTACAAATTCACAATGAATAATTTATCTGATACCAGAAAAGCAACATCATTAGCAACATCATTGCGAGTGTCGGTTTGGACTGAGGAACTTTTGGGGTTGTGGAGAATTGGCTGTCTTCCACTGAGTCACATTGGTACATCTGTGTTTCATTACCACAGGTAACGTGGCCCAAAACATCGTCTCACCTCTCCTGAAGGTCTCGGCTGACTCCGACTCCTTCAGTTTGTTCACCAGTGAGCTCCTTCAGAATCATTTTTACACACCTTTGTCAAGCCAAGTTTCTCAGTTAAGATTTTCTCATTTCTCTATAGACGATTTCTTGGTCTGCTGTGCTTCTCACAGTCAGCCACTGATTTTGACACATAATTTGATGAATTTTTTGTAATGTTTTCATGAGTTCTGCTTGTTACTGGCTGCCCTGATCTCCCTTCATCAGTGACGCTTGATCCATTTGCACACAGCCATTTCCTTCATGGCATTATCCCCATAAACTTGGATTGACATGTCCCTGATTTCACTTCCACTCTTTGCAAAAGGATGAAAAGTTTTCTTCTGGTCTGCGGACTTTGAACGCCATACACAGTAAGGGTGAAATGGAGTCACCTGTGTTAGGGGTTTGCTTCTCTTCATTTCTCGGGCTCATCTTTTCATTCTTTCATCCTGGCATCTCTGGTCCAGGAGTTTAGGACTTTGGTGTGGCCCTTTCCCTGCTTAGAGTTCTTTCCGTTACACCCCAATGCTGTTTACCCCGAATCTCTCCTTTCCTTTCTTCCTCAATCACTTTCCTTCTCAGATAGTTGTTACAGTGAAAGCTAGAGATGAAACTCATTTCTATTGTATGTAAAGAGGTGAGATATTCTTAAGTTTAACTTTGTCTGTGTTTAAAAGGAATCACAAAATCACAAAAGAAAAAGATTAGAAATAAAATATTTTCTGATTTTATTATATTCTAGATTTATGAGGTAGAAAAGCGTATTTCCTAACAGAATGGCTTTTCCAGAGCTTTATAAATCATAACATAAGGATGCCTGGCTCCTTCGTTTACCTTTATACCCATACACAGAATAGTCATGATGTTTTATTTTATCATTTTATTTTTATGTTTTTTTAAATTTCAGGTTTATAGGAGGGTACATCCAGTTTAGTCTTGATATTTTTAAATGCGCACAAATACAAACACACACACACACACATACGCACGTGCGCTCTTTGTTTTGCTGTTTTTTCTCTACTAAATACCAATTGCTAATTCCTTCATATATTTTCATATTCAATTCATTTATTTTACTTTTGTCTTTAGAGTTTTAAGTTTTGCCTTTAACCTGGGAAAGTTTAACGATATTCTCCTGTTTTAGGAATGACTTTTTTCAAGGTTTTTTATAATTTGAGAGACTTGAAAACAATATTAAATCGAAATTTAAAATGTCTATTCGATTTTCCTGTATGAATTCCCATTAAAAAGTAGGTCTTAAAGTTCAGCTATTAGAATAAGCCTCCACCCAACCCAAGGGACCACGGACTTTGAAAACTTTCGGCACACCCAGCTCTCTGTTACTATTGACAAAGCTAATGATTATACTTTGACTATCTAGAATTGTACAGAGATTGTTTTAAACATTTCTGTGATTTATCTTTTCTTGAATCACTTTCCTTCTTTTCTGTCCAAACTGGCAGAAGAACTTGCTATTTCTAAAGGAAGAATCATTTTTATTAGGGATGGAAAAATTGAATAGAATGGATCAACGTGACTATGACCCAAAGTTGCCTGTGAAGTTGCTGGGAAAGTGTCTCTGAGAACTCTGTCCTTTGTTCATAAGAGGAGCTCCCTCTTTACTTTCAAAACCACCGTTGGTCAGTGAACTGAGAAGTCTCCAGAATGACTGTCCTGGTGGCTTTAATAGTATCACAGGAGCTTCTCAACAAAGCTCAACCTTGTCCTGCCATGTTCTAGTCAATTTGTGCAATCTACATTCCATTCATTTGATTTATTTTAATTTTCTTCTCACTTCTATTATCATTGTAACTTTCCTTTGCTTTTTGTTGAGCTCTTAGCTCAGAGGTATGATCTGGTTTAAGGGTCCATCTATTTTGTCTTAATCTTAGTCTAAAGCATTCTTGATCTGTGTTACTTTAGGTGTCTTTTAAAATTTTTCTCATATCTCTATGAAATAAGTGCTATCAATATCTCAGTTTCACCAAAAAAATTGAGACTGAGAATGTTAAATAAATTATTTAAAGTCACAGCAAGATTAGAGGTTTCTCACTCTGAAGTCTGTGCTCTTACCCATTACTGCATTTGTGTGTGTGGTGGCATGAGGGACAAGGGAATGGAGATGACTTTATTCCTCTTTATTTAGAGTTAAGAGCAAGTCTTTGGGGTTGAAGGCCATGTTTCAATTCCCAGCATTTCAAATCTGCTTTAGCTTTTATAAAGGATATTGGCTTTGTTTCCCTAGAGAGATGACTCTCCTGTCTCTAAGTGACTGAGATGGGGAAGGGCATCAGGTGGTTTGGGGAACTGGGTACTTCCAAAGAGACTGGGATGGGAGGTCCAAGAGGGCAGGGACAAGTCTCCCTTGTCCTCTACTGTGTCATCAGCGTCATGCACACAGCAGATAGTCAATGGATATTATCTGAGTAAAAGGGGAAAGTCACGGGGAAGACGCAGACAGCAAGGCGAGCGCAGGGGGATTCAGGACTGCGGCATCCGCCATCTTCTCACCTACTGTGACTTACGGGTGCCTTAACAAACTCGGATATTTTTCTGAGCTGTACTTGGCTGGTGATTAAAAAAACATCTTATGGAATATACGCATGAATATGAAAGTTCTAGTTGCTTTAGTGGCTATTGGAAGAAGCAGAATAATGGGATGATTGGTCATGTGGACAGTGAGAAGCTATTATATAAATTTCTGACTAAATTCTGCAAAGGCAGTATAACTGAGCCACTGGAAGTATTAAAAAAACTAATTGAGAAGGATTATAGCTTTAATATTCAGGTTTTGCCAAATATAAAAGCAATTTAGGACAATATAAAAGATTAATTTAAATGTGTTTTTCTTTTTTTTCCTCCAACTGCCCACACTTTCGCCATATGCTAGTGTTTTGCCACTTTGCTCTCATAAAACTTTGGAGGACATTCTCTGCTATACTTTATTCTAAGCAATGAGTTTTGTGAATTTCAGCTGAGAAATGATTGTCCCCAAAACTCATGGCAATGAATGTTCCGATGTTTCTTTAGTTGTCAGGCCATTAGTGATCCCAAACTATTTTGTAGCCTTTATTAGATAAGAATTGGTTTTCTAAATTAAATTAAAAAATTTTGGTTCTGGAAAAAGAAAACAATAAAAAGATATTACCATTTTTTATGACAAGTAGATATGAAGTGAAATTTTATCTTGTACTAAAGTGTTCAAAATTGTATTTAAATTCTTTCTCTTAATACAAAAAATAAAAAAGACAACCTTTCTCTAATTTTTTATGCCTTGATGCACTGATATAAAGAATATATGTGACAAAATTATAAATTTAGAGTTTACTTATGGATGAATATGAGGTGGGATATTTCATTCCCTAATTATTTTAATATGGAATAAAAAGGAAATAATATGCTTTGCTTTTTTATCATATTAAAACTTTGATAATCAGAATTTGTGGTGGAGATATTCTCCATGTAAATATATAATGATCCAGTGATAAAAATAATTAATAAAGCCTTTCTTTATGTATTTAAACATGTGTGCATTTTATGTAACTTTAGCAGTCATACAGCGATGTAGATCTTACGCTTATGAAGGTGACAGTATTGAACCTAGGAGAGGTTAACTGACTTCCTCAAAGAGATAGGACAGCAAGGTGGCTCTTAGTTCCTACCGAAGCTTTTGGTGAGGCTGTCAGTAGAGGTTAAACATTCCTAATTCAAAAACCTGAAATCCAAAATACTCCATAGTCTGAAACTTTTGCAGTGCTGACACATTGCCACAAGTAGAAGTTTTCATGTCTGACCTCATGCATCTCAGTCACAACTCAGGAACATGAAACACAGTTTACTGAGTGTCCCAAGGGAAAGAAGACCCTCCACGCCCTTGCAGCTGCCGCGTATCATTTCCAGTCCTGCCCAGATTCCCGCACGCAAGCAGGCCCGCAAAGCCTCATAAAATGGCTCAGCTAGTAAGGATGTGCCTTTTCTTTATGAATTTCCATTAAAAGTGGAAATTCTCAAAAAAGCACCTATAGACAACATGGTGAAAATGTGTGACGGGCGAATAGAAGAACTAGCCCACAGCTCATTTATCACAGAATAAGAAATCCCATCTGTTTATAAAATCAAAGAGGCTTTGATCACAAAACCATCAATGAGGCACGTTATGGAGGAAACACTTAGAAACGCCTTCATCTCTGGAAACCCCCTCAGCCCCAGAGCACTCTTCTTTACCTCTCCACTGCTTCTGAGGCTTCTTCTCACCTAAAAACCAAGCTAAGTAAGTACACGGCAACCTTCTAACCAAAACATAACATGTCAGGTGGAGGCTGAAAGCCTGGCTGGGTCACTGCTGCGTCCCGCAGCTGAGACAGCCTCTGCTGACACTACTGTGCTGCTCAGTTACTCTGAACACGTTATTCTTTCCCCCTTGAGTACTTGGCTGTGAATAAATATGAGGAAATGTTGCTTATTGGTGGCACATAAATCCAGAATCAGGAATAACGGTGGTGCCGAAGAACCACAGACCATCCATATCCATGGCTGAGATAGTGATATCTTTGCTTTTTGGCGGTTCAAGGTGCACAAAATTTCTTTCAAAGTTATTAATCATATTACATAAAATTACCTTTAGGTTATGTGTAAGCCGCATATGAAACATAAGGAAATTTCATGTTTAGATGCAAGTCCCATTCCCAAATATCTCATTATGTATTATAGATGCAGATAATGCAAAATGGAAAACATTTCTGGTGCCAAGCATTTAGGATAAATGATGCTCAGCCTGTAGAGGAAAGTCTATTTGGGTTTAAATGACTGCAGTCTTTCCAGTTTTTTCATATAAAAGACAGTTCAGATGAAGGTGCTTCTGGTACGGACCTTCTTACATCAGGGCTCATTTCTCACCTCTGGTTCTTTCCCTCATGATGGGGAAGTGCCAGTGGAGCTGGATTTGTGTCTTGCTGGCATAAAGAAGACATAAAAGAGAAGAAAGAGTGGGGCCAATTTCAGGAAAGGAAAGACTTTCTCTAAACTTTTCTGGGGACTGTGGTGTAGTCCTCATTGGCCGTAATTGTGTCACATTGCAAAAACAAAGCTCAGATGACCTTGGCGTAGGTTAGATTTTATTTACTTTTCCAGTGTCTATTGTCAAGGAAGGCAATGGACCAGGGTTGGGAATGGAAATGAGAAAGCTGACCTGTACAGACTGCTGCAGTGGGAAAGCCAAGGTCTGAATTCTTGGATTTCCTTTAAAACATGTTGCTTTTTTTTTTTTTTTTTTTTTTTTGCAGTTTTTGGCTGGGGTCAGGTTTGAACCTACCACCTCCAGTACATGGGGCTGACGCCCTACTCCTTTGAGCCACAGGTGCCGCCCAAAACATATTGCTTTCTAAAGAAATACAGATTCCCTTTGCATACTAAAATTAAAATAACAAAGCAAAATAAAATTTTTCCTATCTCAAAGAACTTTTTGTTATAATAAAAAAGTAATTATTTTGTTAAATAATTATCTTCTATATATTGAGTATAAATGTGATTTAGTGATTACATTTGAATGGGATACTGGTTCAAGATATCAGGTGTACTTACTAGAGATTATTGTTAGAGAGCAACATGTGGATATTTTGTGTAGCTGAATCTGCTACTTGGTCAGTTTCTTTCCTTTTTTTACAGGCTCCATGGTCAGGTTCCTCTGACCCACTGTCCTTTCCAGTGGGTATGTGGCCATTAGAATATCTGTTGGCTCGAGAAAGTTGCCCAGAAGTGACAGAGCGATGTGTACCCCTTTCCATGTACAAACTTCCTATGCAAACCTACTGTATGCTCACCCCCTAACTGTGGCAGTGGACTCGACAATGTGAAAAAATGTTGGAGCTACAAGATTGAAGGAGTGAAGGAGTCACCTGCAAATAAGAAATGCTGATGTTAGTTTCTTGGGTGAGCAATAAATAAACATGCAGAATGGAGAATGGTCTTTCAGTTAGACCCTTTACAGCACTGCAGAGACATTTCAGAGTGTGCAGAGGGTAAGAAGAGCTCCTTCTCAGTCAGCTGCTGCCCCAGCCCAGCTTTCCAGAGTCGTGAGCAGAGAGCAGCTCTGTAAGTCAAGATAGGTGCTGTTCACTAAGTAGTAGCAGGTCTTTGAACTTCCCTGCTCAGTTCAGTCCATAGAGATCTCTGTCCCACTGAAGCTTTCTTCATTAACTCAAGTTCACATTCACGTAAATATATTAAGACTTAAATTCAGTTCAATTGTACTTTCCAAGTCAGGAGCTAGATAGTCAAAATCCTGAAATACCTAACAATAAAAATTCCATCTCCACTTTCATCTAGTTGATGTTTGCTGATATCTGAAGTTGCTGAAATAGATCTTTTCCATGGTGTATGTGCTGCCTACTCTCTAATGCCCCAGGGGTTTGCTTTTGTATTTTCTGTAAGGATTATAAAATATCTATAAAAATTTTCTATAAGAATTTATGAACCTTTGTCAGAAACAACCTGCAAATATCTTCTGCCATTCCAAGGGCTGTCTGCTTGCTTTACTTAGCATGTTCTTGGCTATGCAGAAGGTTTTTAGTTTGATCAGATCCCAGTAATATATTTTTGGTGTTGCTTCAATTACCTGGGGGGGTCATCCTCATAAAATATTCTCCCAGGCCAATTTCTTCAAGTGTTTCCCTTGCACGCTCCCCAAGTATCTTGGGTGGAGGGAGGGTAGTCGGGGGACCTCACCTATGGTGCATATTGGAAGAGTACATGTCAAATCTGTTAAGAGTAGAGTATACATGTCTTAACACAATAAGTAAGTGAATTCTGGATAAGGAAGGCTACTTTCAATCTCTTTCATAGGACACACTGAGCACAGATTTATATTATATACTAGTTTTTTGTTTGGGGGCTGGTCACTCCTTAGCAGAACATTATTAGTTCTTGAGGATTGGAACCTTATTTACCTCTGTATTCTGAAGACCTATAATAATGCCAATAGCTTTTCTAGATGTTGGATAAATACTGGCTGATTAAATGCATAAATAACTTAGAAATGAGTAAAAATTATTACAACTGCTTTTGATTTGATGCTTTTTTTTGAGACAGAGCCTCAAGCTGTCACCCTGGATAGAGTGCGTGGCATCACAGCTCACAGCAACCTCCAATTCCTGGGCTTAAGCGAGTCTCTTGCCTCCACCTCCCAAGTAGCTGGGACTACAGGCACCCGCCACAACCTCCGGCTATTTTTTGGTTGCAGCCGTCTTTGTTGTTTGGCAGGCCCGGGCTGGATTTGAACCCGCCAGCTCAGGTGTACGTGGCTGGCGCCTTAGCCCGTTGAGCCACAGGCACCGAGCCTGATTTGAAGCATTTTAAAATAGTTTTCCTGTGCCAAAATTACATTCAAATTTCAAATCCTGCCATTCATTAATAAAAGTTTGCAATGACGTTATGAATAATGGCATTGATAACTGAATTGATCATAAAATCAATGTGATTTGAAAAGAAAAATTAAATAGATGAGCTAGATTAGGATGCTTGGGGGGAGATTAGGAATGATGGTAACAAGAAAGTGAGCTGGTTACTGGCTGCGCCGGTCAATGCCCCAAATTGGCATCTGAGGTTGCTTCTGTTTGCTCTGACTTAGCATCTTTGATCTGTGCTGGCGTGAGAAACATTTAAAGATACACAAGGGAAAGGGGGATCTGAACGTCCACAAGTCACCACCATGGTGTTTACTAACCTGCCAATGTGTCACTGCCTAACTCTGCAGCTGCTGTCCACCAAGCTTGGCCTGCGTCCTCATTCACCACACTCAACACCCTGCCTCTCAGAGCCTGTGGAGTTTTCAAGAACAGCGGCTTGTCCATTCTTTAGTGTGTGGATAAAGTTCTCTGATAGGGATGCTCATCATGTGCCAGTTGATCTAATGACCCCTCCTTAGTGTCTAGGACATGACACTGTCACCTCTCTAATCCTTTCTACACTGTCTCACCTGTCAAGAATGGCAGCTTGTAGCTGGCAGAGCCATACTCTGGTGCTTTCTTGTTCTTTATTGCAGTTTTACATTCTGTTTATGTTATGTGTTTATACCTGAATGTCTTCTATCGGACCCCGACTCCTGCATTGTCTTGTACTTGGACATTACACCATGCCTAGAAAGGTAGCTCCATGAATTATCGAAGAACAAATTAGTCGATTTAAAAACAGGCCTGCAAAGAGCCTGGCCTGTGTCTTTGTGGTGGTTTCGTGGGTGTTCTCTAAGTAGAGCTGATAGCAATCAAGAATTCGTCAAGAAGTACGTGTATCTGTACAAACTCAAGAAAGGGATTTCATAATTTATGCAGCTTCTCAGATACTTTTGTGTTTCTAAAAACCTATTGAACAAAACCTCTTGGCATCTCAACAAGAACCCTTTGCTCACCTTTTGAATTACAATACTTCAGAAATAATTGTGTGTGTGATAAGGGCTTCTGTGATGAACGTAATTCATTCTATTCTTTTAAAAACCCTTGAGTTTATTTCCCCCTTTCAGTTCCTAACAGCACAGGTAGGAGGAGACGGATGGCACAGACCAAAGGGGCTGTTGGCCTCATAAAATACCTGCTCTTGTCCCTGCTTATCTTTTCTGCTATCAAACATGACATCAGCAGACCACAATGTTCATAACGACCCCCCTCTGGGAGCTTTGAGAGTGCACGGCAGAGCAGCCTCACGCCACATCTGAGGACTGTGGAAGGCTCATCACTTTGATATTTGTGCTATCTGGAGTAGCACGTTCCTTGAAGGAAGCATCAATTCCCAAATGTCAAAATGTTGCCTGGATCTTTAGAGAAGACTCTTTGAAATACAGCTTTTCTGAAATTTGACATGGAAATGTGACCTACAGATCAGTGCAGATTTATTTTTTAATAGATTGAGTTCTGTGAGCTGGATGGAACTAAAGGGATGAGAGTCTTATGTGTCAACAGGGAGACACTCTTTGTACCACACTTTTCATGGGGATATTATTTTTAAGGAGTTTTTAATGTGCATTTAATGTTCTTTAAAGTGCTTACCGGCACACACTCATATACACGCAGACACACAGTTCTTTATAAAGAAAAAAAGGTAGATCTAAATCATGAAACCAAGGCAAATCAAAAGTGAAAAACAGATTTCTGGGCCAAAGTTAACTTTCCAGTGCTATAATGGGAGTTTCTGCTGCCTCTGCTCTGATTTTTCTGCCTTCAGCCTGTGTATATCCACTCCAAGGAGCGAAAAGCTTCTGCAGCGGTTGCTGGAGGGGAATCAGCTGAAGTGGCTGAACTGACGCATTGGCCCAGCTGCATTGGGTAACTGCACTGGGCAGTCCCAGAGCATCACACCAAAGTAGAAGCAATGGAAAGTCTTCCTACCCGTTTCTTTCCCATCCATCTCTACGGCGGGTATGCCCGTGTGTGGGCACGTGTGCGCGTGTGGGTATCTGTGGCTCCATCTATCACCTGCCTATCATCAGGTATGGACTGAATAGTCAGAGGATAGGGCATTTCTTTGTTTGGACCTGAAAAGTAATTTACCCCCGGCATGTTAAAGTCTTAGAAGAAGAAATAAATCTACAATTTCTTACTCATGTGTCAGGCTTGATGAGAAAGAGAATTTTCTTTTTTAAATCTTTGCCTATTGAAGAAGCTTATTCATTTTCGTGGCTCATTCATTTTTGTAGGCCCTGAATGTACATTGAGGCACATTTCTTTACTGCTTGGCTATACAGAGGACTTTACTATTTAGGCTTCCAAACTTGCTGCCCTCTCACTCTGATTGTTTTATGCTTTATCTGAATTTGTCTTTAAATTCTCACCACACTATTGGTTCTTTAGTAGATTAGTAAAATATACGATTGCAAGTCATTTTGGTGTTGATGTTTGTATTTTCAGTGTGCAGATAGATTTATGTGTGTATGTGTGTGTGTATGCTGAGCTCAGTTTTACATTTTTATTTTTGAAACTTTCAAATGGTTGAATTGGTTTTGCACTAAAAAATATTTTCAATTATGCTATGAAAATGTTCTCTGATAATAAGACAACTGTCCTATGATTCCTGGCGTGGAGACTGAGAGAACCTTCTTCCTCCCACTGGTTCTCAGGCAGCTCATCGGTAGAACGTCACTATTTTCCACGAGCGTTTACTGTGACACCAGCAAGTTTCACTACGATGTATTTATTCATGGGCTACTGTCCTCACTTACGATTTACTGCCCTTGAGAGGCCCATGTCTTTGTTTTTCTATTCCTTCTAGCATAACATAATGGCTGACACAGAGAAAGCTTCCAAATAAGGCCCATAAACTGAGTTAAAACTCTTTTATAAGTTCTCTTTGTTGATTAAAGCACAAGTGATGGAAAAAAGCAACAATGATGTCTGAATTTTTTAACTTTTCTCTTAGCTGTAAATACAGATGTCCCTCAACTTGCAATGAGATTATGTCCTGATACACCTGTTGTAAGTTGAAATACAGCAAGTCGAAAACCCATCTAATCCAGCTTCCCTACCGAGCATCCTAGCAGAGTCTAGGCTACCTTAAATGTGCTCAGAACACTTGCATTGACCTACAGTTGGGCAAAGTCATCTAACACGAAGCCTATGCATTGTACATCTCAAATAATAAATTGAATAGTGTACTAAAAATAAAGTGCTTATCTGGGAACGTGAAATAGGGTTCCTGCTGAGCACCTATTGCTTTTGCATTATTATAAAGATGACAAGTTATTAAGTGGGAGCATCTCTAGTCAGAGATCACCTGGCAACGAGAAACGAGATAAGAGCTCCATAAAACCCGGCGGCCCTGGGGACCGACTCCCCCTTCCCGGGAGCGGGAGCGAGGCTGCTGAGCGGCCAAGCAGCCCCCTTTGAACTGTCGGTGCCTTGTTGTGGAGCGAGGATCTTCCTATTTTGAAAGCACAGCCCAAGCGTCAGGAGCAGAAGCTCCTGCTTCGCACCAGGCCATCAGATGCGGGAGGGGGAGCAGGTGGTTGGTTTCATTTGAGTCACAACGTGGCCTGGCTGTGAGGGCGGCGACACCGAGCAAGGCTGCTCTCCACGCCGCACCTCCTGGCGAGCGGCTCCTTGAGAGTTTCCCCCGAACGTGTGCCCTGGGGTTCCCAGCCAAACGCTTCAGGCAGAACTAAGTTTCTGCACACTCTGCCCTCGACAGTACAGGAGAAGGAGGGACCTCTTCACAGCTGGCGGCGGATAAGGGTTTAAAGCAGGCTTTTATTTCCCAGTGACAGCTTTTTCCCCGTGCTCATTTGTTTTTCATTGTTCTTTCCATCCAGATGTCTCATTATCTGTCGCAACTGCTTGCAGCTGTGTCCCTCTGCGCGTGGGGACAGAGCGCCAGCAGTCGCCACTGTTAAAGTGGGTCTGTGTCCTGTCCAGGGTCCTAGGGCCTAGAGTACCATACAGCTGTGTTTGTCAAGCGACCCCTGTGAGTAACGACAAGGGCTGGCAATCGCAGGGCCTTTGTTTGGGCCGGACAGAATTATGAACGTTTTGCACGTAGTATATTGTTTGATTCTCACATTGCAATGATGAAAGTACATTAATATTCCCATTTCACAGGTGGGTAAGCTGAGGTTCAGTGAAGTCAGGTAAATTATCTAACATAAGAAAAAGTTACGTGGGAGGGATTCAGTCCCAGTAAGGTGTGCACCAGCCCCTGCACTTCGCGGGATGCTACCTGGCTTCCTGTCCGGCCTCTGTCCGGTGGGAGGAGACGCAGCCGGCGGCAGCTTTCTCTTCCTTCCTCGCTCCCTCCCACTTCCCTTCTCTCTCTCCCTCCCTCATTTCTGTCTCATACTCTCCTTCCCTCCCTTCTTCTTTCTCTCCCTTCCTTCCTGTAGTCCTTTCTTTCATTATCTTTTTCCATATGAAAAAAAACAATTCGTGCATTTTCTTCTTTTAGATAAGGGAATACACTTGAAAAATATTAAATACATGAAAACAAACATATTTTTAGAATGTGTCAGACACGACATCAGACACTATATATTTTATCTTGCATGTTCTTTGCAACATTCTTAGTAATTGTTCTAAAGTTCAGTTTCTAGACAATAAAACTGAGAGACAAATGCCTGTCTGCCCCATCTTGGTGGGGGATCCTACTGGCTGTGGTTACAAATTTCCCACAGGCAAATAAGTGCCATCATGGATAGGCACGTTGCAATAATAATCTTGAGCTTTAGCTTTTAGTGTTAATTAATTAATAGCTGTAGTGGAGGCTATAACTCCTGATCTCTGGAGATAGATTGGCAGAACAGCCACAGGAAGCAAAGTGTGAAAAAAAAGGGAAAATGTGTCACAAAGTTCACCCAATGTAAAACGTTTTATACACATGCTTTAACACTTATCTTGTAGCTCCTAGAAGTCCTTAGGCCCAATGAGCATTTCCTGATAGATTAACAGAGCATGCTCGGCAGAGGCACTTTAAATGGCTCCATCTCTTTAATTTACAATTGATGCAAATTCCGGTCCTCATTCCACTGTCCTCATAAAAGAATATAAATTCTAGATGTAAGAGAAGAGGGGATGATTACCAGTGGGGTGCATGGCCACAGTCTACAGAAGATGTAGTAAAATGTGATGTAACACTGAAGTCAGGATCAAGAAGGGTGCAGCATTGAAGATTTGCTGTAAGAACATTTTGACAGCCACTCGAGTGCTGCAAACAGAGCCATAAACCATGGAGGATCCAGTCTTAAGATGTGTAGTCAGGTGTGTTTGTTATGGTTACATAGCTAAAATTAATTAGGGTGTCATCCTGATATCACAAATCCCATTTCTTTATTTTGTGTCCCCTACCTGACACAAAATATGGCCAATCATCACTTTATGGTTCCGTTGCCACTATCCTGTTGTCATTGTAAATCTGCACTGTGTGATGTGGTGTCACTGACTGGAAATCTGCACTGTGTGATGTCGTGACACTGACTGGAAATCCGCACTGTGTGATGTCGTGTCACTGACCACATGTGGCCTTTAAGCACTAGACAGGCAGCTTTTTCAATTAAAATGTTCTGTAAATGTGAAATACATGCTGCATATGGAAAACTTAGTCTGAACATAAAAATTTTAAATTATTCATTTTATATTAACGGCATGCTGAAGTAATAATTTGTATATGTTAGATTAAATGAGATATATATTATTTTTTTATAGATATTTCTTTCTTTTCTCCTTTTTTTGGGGGGGGGTGAACAGAGTCTCCCTTTGTAGTCCTCAGTAGAGTTCCATGGTATAACCTCAAACTCTTGGGCTCAAGAGACCTTTTTGCCTCAGCCTCTCACAATAACCTCAAACTCTTGGGCTCAAGAGATCCTTTAGCCTCAGCCTCCTGAGTAGCTGGACTAGAGGCATCTGGCACAATGGCTGGCTGTTTTTAGAGATGGAGTCTTGCTGTTGCTCAGGTTGGCTGGAACTCCTGAGTTCAAGCAATCCACCCCCTTGGCCTCCTAAAGTGCTAGGATTACAGGCATGAGCCACTGCACCTGACCTCCTAAATATTATGTATTATTAAAGTTATTTTTCTCTTTTCTTTAATCTTCAGAATATTAGGGGGTACACATATTTTGTTTACATATTTGGTTTGGTACAGATTGAGTCAAGGTTATATATATGCCCAGCACCCAGACAGTGGGGACTGATCCTGGTAAGTGTGAATTTATCTCTTCCCCTGCTTCAGCTTGATTTTCATTGAGATTTACTTCTATATGTGCACTGATGTATTCATTGATTAGTTCCAATTTGGTATTGAGTACATATGTTTGTTTGTTCATGCTTGTGATGTTTCACTTACAAGAATGGTTTCCAGTTACATCCGGGTTGTCACAGAAGATACTAAATTACAATTTTGTTATTGCTGAGTTGTACCTCACAGTATGCATACACTACATTTTATTAATCTACTCATCTATTGGTGGGTACTTGGATTGTTTCCATGGCTTTGTGATTGTGAATTGTATTGCCATAAACATCTGAGTGCAAGTGTCCTTTTTATAAAGTGACCTTCTTTCCTGTAGGTGTGTACCCAGCAGTGAGTTTTCTGGGTCACATGGCAAACTTTAAGTTATCAGTGCTGAGGACTTCTATATCCCACCGACAGAACTGGACAGAGCTCCCAAACAGAAAATAAACAAAGAAACAGTGACCCTCACTGAACTCTAGAACAAGTGAAGCTCACAGATGTTTATAGAACATTCTACAGAGCAACAGAATGTCTGTTCTTCTCATCAGCCCATGGAACATTCTCTGAGATTGGTCACATGTGAGGCCACAGCACTGTCTCAAACAAATATAAAACACAGAAATTATACCTGTGTCTTTTCAGACCACTGTGGAATAAAACTAGAAACACTCATCCCTATGCAAAGTCATGGAAACTAAACCTTCTTTATTTTTGATATGGGTAGCAGAGATTTTTAAATTACATATGACTCACGTTACGTTTCTCTCAGACAACAATGATGCAGATTTCCTTTTCTCCTTGTCCAGCTCTCTTACAAATATCTTGACTAATAAGCACAGGTGAAGGTCCGTGCATCAATGTTCTTAGAGGAAAAAAACCCCTGAAAATTCTCATTAGTAGATGGAATATTTGCTAACATAGAAAATAAAAAAACAGACATTTTGACAAGGATCTTGAATTTGACCTTTAATGTGATGGAATCCACCTTTAGGCAGAGATTTTAATTGCTATATTTAAACATACTGGAACATTTAAATAAGATTTATCACAATTATTATAAGAAAGTTTCAGAATACAATTTCAGAACAATAATAGATATTGAAATTACAAATAAAATGTTGATTGAAGTGTATTGGCAAGAAACAGCCTTAAAAAATACACCTTTTAATTTTTTTTATTAAATCATAAACACATAGATCATGTATACATTAATGCATGTATACATTATGGGGTACGATGTGCTGATTTCATATAGAGTTAGGAACACTTACATCATACTGGTTAATATATACCTCATCTCGTTTACTTAATTATTGTGTTAAGACATTTATACTCTGTACTAATAGATCCGACATGTACCCTTGCATTATACACCATAAGTGTGATCCTATCATTCACCCTCCCTCAATCTGACCTCCCCCTTCCTCTTCCTTCCCCTCCTCTTTCCTCCTTCATCTTGGGCCATAGTTGTGATCTATTTTTCATATAAAAGTGTGAGTGATTGTAAATTTATTTTATAATAGTACTGAGTACATGGGATATGTTTTTCTTCCATTCTTGAGATACTTTACTAAGTAGGACATGTTCCAGCTCCATCCATGTAAATGTAAAGGAGATAAAGTCTCCATCTTTTCTAAGGCTACATAATATTCCATGGTATACATGTACCACAATTAATTAATCCATTCATGGGTCAATGGGTAGTTGGGCTTCCTTCATTGGCTATTATGAATTGAGCTGCAGTGAACAATCTGGTGCAAATATTTTTGTTGTAAAGTGATTTTTCGTCTTTTGGATATACCCCTAGCAGAGGAATTGCAGGATCAAACGGCAGGTCTTCTTTTAGATCCCTGAGTATTCCCCATACTTCTTTCCAAAAGGGATGTGTTAGCTTGCACTCCCACCAGCAGTGCAGAAGTGTTCCCTTTTCTCCACATCCATGCCAACATCTGTAGTTTTGGGATTTTGTTACGTGAGTCACTCTTAGGGGAGTTAGATGGTATCTTAAAGTGGTTTTGATTTGCATTTCTATGATTATTAAAGATGATGAGCATTTTTTCATGTGTCCGTAGGCCATGGGCCTATCTTCTTCAAAGAAGCTTCTGTTCAAGTCCCTTGCCCACAATGAAATGGGATTACTTGTTCTTTTCTTATTAATAAGTTTGAGTTCTCTGTGGATTCTGGTTATCAAACCTTTGTCAGAAGCATAGCCTGAAAATATCCTCTCCCATTTTGAGGGCTGTCTGCTTGCTTTACTTACTGTGTTCTTGGCCGTGCAGAAGCTTTTTAGTTTGATCAGATCCCAGTAATGTAGTTTTGGTGTTGCTTCAATTGCCCAGGTGATCCTCCTTATAAAGTATTCTCCCAGGCCAATTACATCAAGAGTTTTCCCTGTACTTTCTTCTAGTATTTTTATAGTTTCATGTCTTAAGTTTAAATCTTTTATCCAGTGAGAGTCAATTTTTGTTCATGGTGAAAGGTGTGGATCCATTTCAGTCTTCTACAAGTCGCCAGACAGTTCACCCAGCACCATTTGTTAAAAAGGGAATCTTTCCTCCAATTTATATTTTTGATGGGCTTCTCAAAGATCAAACGATGGTAAGTGTCTGGGTTCATCTCTCAGTTCTCAATTCTGTTCCATATACCTACCTCTCTTTTTTTGTGCCAAAACCACACCTTTTTGCATCTCTGCCTCTTTGGTCATCCCAGCTTGTCAGCTTTCTCCTTGGGCTAGTTTCCCTGCCATTACAGGGTGAGCATATTAATTCCAGGGGTCACCTGTGCCCAGGAAAGGAAAGGGGCCATTGAAAGATCTCTTCTTTGACTTGCCTTTTAAGAGCAAGGGAACATTTAGCACAAGGCCAACAATACACTTTCTCTCAGGTTACATTGGTAGAACTATGTCCAATATTCACAACTAAACCAGTCATTGCCAAGAGGTAGGGGATTGCCACAGTAAGCTTAGAAATGTCAAGACACACTATCAGAAAATGACTGCTATCTAGCCACTCAGAAGCACATAGACTTATGGAGGAGGGAAGATAATTGAGCAAATCAGAGTTATAACAAGGAGGAAGCAGATGAGGTGGAGATGGATACTGGGCAGATAAACCTGGAGTGACTGCTGAAGTGGCATTTGAAACTTTTTCCAAAAACAAATACTTGTATCTGAATGCTGTCTCTCAAAGTGAATTGATTTCAGATACATAGCTCCAGAAAAAGAAATTTTTTAAAGTGAAACATAATTTTTCAAAGATCTTAAAATCCTTTTCTTAAATCAAAATTAAATAGTTGTATGCTAATGTACTTTAATCATTTTAAGTCATCTGTTAAATACTATTCACAACATTTCACAAGGCCATTTGATTTCCTGTTTTGTTTGCATGGTAGTTGGTGTGTTTCTCAAAAAGCTAGTACATCACCACATTAGTTCCAATCTTATTTGTTTAAAGATCTTTACTTCTTCATAACTCTAACCATTTTGCTCAGTCTTTTTCACACTGTATCATATAAATATGTATTTGATTAATGATGAATTTGATTAGAAATTCAAACAATACAAGAATTGGAAAGTAGTTCACAGATCATAAACTCCAACCCTTTCATTCTACAGATGATAAAACTGAAGTACAAAGAAGATCACACACATACTTGGTAATATCCATTCACACATTTAGTCAATGAATATTTAATGAGTGCCTACCATAAAAGCATGATTGTTTCACTGTGAAGAAAATGACAAGTATTATGATCAGTGTTTGCTAGTGAGTAGTGAGGAAAGATAGAAAACAAATAGGAATCAAAACTTAGATAATTACCTGATTAAACCAGATAAAGAAAATAGAAATAAAGAGGATAAGCGTCAGACCTCAAGGATGAGTAACCCCAGACCATGTGAAAAGAGCATTCTTGGAAGAGGAAAAAATTAAAGACCCAGAGACCAGAAAAGGCTTGGACTGTTTAGAGAAATCGAATAAGTTGATGCAACCGCAAGAAGCAGAGTGGACGAGGCGGAGAAACATCTGAGCAAATGTCTGCAGCATAGTGTAGAGGAAGACAATGGAAGGCTTTCTTTAAAAATACACATTTTAATGAAAATGTAAAGATATTGGATGATTTACACAGAAGAGGAAGTCATCTGATTTATATTTGTGGAAGATTTCTCTAGCCCAGCTGTCATGTTGAAGGTGGACTGAAGAGTGGCATGAACAGACATGAGGAGGTCCGTTAGGAAGCTGTTGCAGCAGCCCAGGAGAAACGTCACAGTGACTTGGACCAGGGTGGCAGCAACGGAGCTTGTGGGGGCAGGGGGAGTTGCATTCTAGATGTTTTTAAAGGATAGAAGCTACAGGATTTACTGATCGATTGTATAAATGATATGGCAAAAAAATAAAAGATAGATCCTATTTTCTGGAATTACTAAGATGGTTCAGATGGTGTAGGACTCAGGCACATGGAAGTGTTTGTACCATTGAGAAGTCCAACGGAGCCAAATGGCAACAGGCTGTTCAACACCTGAGTCCTCTGTGCCCACAGAAGGGAGGGCTCAGGCCGAAACCTTCAGATACGTCTGTCATATTGGAGATGGGGCAGAGAGGAGGCCAGGGAAGAAGACAAAGAGAAGGAGCTAATGAAGTAGAAGATACTAAGAAAGTGTGGAGCCTGTGGAACTAAGTGAAGAGAGATTTATTTTGAAAAATGGGAATGTTAATCTAATGACATGAAAATTCATTATAACATTTTACAAGTCAATTTCTGTGGAGTGGAAAGACAAAAGCCAGATTGCAGTGGATTAAAGAAGATCTAGGATGTAAGGAAATGGAGGAAATATATGAAGAAAACTTTTCCAAGATGTGTGAATATTGACGAGAAGCAGACATAGGAAGCCATAATTGGAAAGAATTGCTAAATCAAAAGAGTGAAACACGTTTTACAACCAGATCAGCCCTGATGCTATTATACCACAGGGCTTCAGGAATAATCTCCATTTTGTAGTTCTTAGATAAGTCTAATGGTTTGATATCATCAACTTCCCAATATGTAAAAGGGGGAGCCATTTATTTGTTGATCCAGCATTTGAGACCCTATTATGTGCTGGGCTATGTGACTGGTACAGGGCACAGTAATGACGAAGGCGGCCCCATTTACAAAGAGCTCATGAGTAAAGAGCTGGCACACAGATGCTGCCAATAATGTCCCTGAATGGTGAAGTGTAAGAAGGGACGCTGAGGAATAGCCATTCATCTTTTTGGCCATTTTGTTTAGGTGTAACATTTGATGCTTAATCCTATCAGTTATGAGCAAGCTAAAGTCTGAAGAATCACCTGCTATGATCAGGGAAAAGATATATATGGGAGAAGTTAACATAGAGGGGAAGGTCAATGTTCAGAGAGGGACAAATAGCCTATCAAGTGGCCAGGAGGGAAGAGTGGGGATTGGATGGAGTCACTGGGTGGAACACAGCCTGGAAGGTGAGCGATGGTCAAGGGGGAAGCAGAGCATGTAGCTGTGATGGTGGGCTGGGTGGGTGTGACAGAAGAAAGAAAGATAGAAAACCTCAACATAGAAGGAGGTGGGGGCAAGATCATTATTAAAGGCTTGACTTTGAACAAAGGGCCCTATTAAAAAATGTCAAAATAACATCTGATCAGACTTCCTTTATAAGCATTCTTGAAATAGCTTTTTAAATGTGAAGCACTACATCAAAGCTAATAAAAACAGAAGACATAAAAGAAATAAATTGGTATAAAATGTTGAGATTAGAGATTCCCTTAAACACTTTCTCCAAGCTGCTTCAAAATTTGACAGTGAGGTAATGTTTCCAGGAAATACACTTTTACTATTTTAATAAAACATAGTAAGTTTTAATCATTGTTCATCATTATACC
The DNA here is from genome assembly GCA_963574655.1 of Perodicticus potto. Taxonomy (NCBI): domain Eukaryota; kingdom Metazoa; phylum Chordata; class Mammalia; order Primates; family Lorisidae; genus Perodicticus; species Perodicticus potto. Next base: position 41,904 of record CAUYRH010036109.1, read on the forward strand.
ATTTTATACATGTATAAAAATTTTATCAAGACAAACATATCCTAAACCTATGAAATACTTACCTTAGAACACTAGTTTTCTATTTTTCTTCTGGAGAAAATAAACAAAAGGTATATATCTTATGGATATCATATCCTATTAATATTTCTACCAATATTTAACATACTTTTTCTCCTGTATAATTATTTTCTAAAAAAAAATGACATTTCGCTTCTATCAGACACAAAGTCTACTAAACTAACTAAAGAGAAATAAATGTATTAAAAACAAAATACAATATTTCCAAATGATAGGCATCTCCATCTATAGTACATTTGTATATTTCCATAGATGCCAGAATTAATCAACATAAAGAAGAAATAAGCAAACTGTGATGATGTAATGTGGCTATATAATTCTGTATTCTCATCAGCCATGGTTGAGAGTTCCTGTTTCTCCACAGCCCTGTCAGCATTTGGTGTTGTCAGAGTTCACATTTTGGCCTTTATAATAGGCATGTGGTAGGTTCTTTTGTTTTTTAGAGATAGAGTCTCAGTTTGTCACCCTCGGTAGAGTGCTGTGACGTCACAGCTCACAGCAATCTCCAGCTCTTAGGCTTAGGCGATTCTCTTGCCTCAGCCTCAGAAGTAGCTGGGACTACAGGCATCTGCCACAACACCCAGCTATTTTTTTGTTGCAATTTGGCTGGGGTCAGGTTCGAACCTGTCATCCTCAGTATATAGGGCCTGCACCCTACTCACTGAGCCATAGGTGCTGCCCAGAAGGTTCTTATTATTGTTTTAATTTATATTTCGCTGATGAAATATGATGTGGAGCATCATTTCCTATGCCTATTTGTCATGCATATATCCACATTGGTGAAATAAAGCTGTCAAGCTATAAAAAGACTCAGAGGAAACTTAAATGCATATTACTAAGGGAAAAATGCTGGTCTGAAAAAGCTACATGCTGTGTGATTCCAGCTACCATTCAACATTCTGGAAAAGACAAAACTATGAAGACAATAAAAAGTTTAGTAGTTTCCGGGGTTTCAGAAGGAGGGGGAAATGAATAGAGAGAAGATACAGCAGTGTTTCCCTCCTTTTGTATCTCATGGCACATTTAAACCTATAGTTAAGCTTCTGTGACATATTTAAATTATGTTGATCCAAAAAAAGTAAAAAAAAAAAAAGAATATGTATTTTTTGCTTTATTTATTAACTCACACAAATGCACCATCATGGCCAAAAAATAAAATACAATAATTTATTACAATTTATCACAAAGGCAACAATTAAAATTCCTTAAAAATGTTTTTATATTTATTTTTGTTTTTTATAATTTAGATTTAATAAGATATCTGATCTTGGCTTTTTTTAGACTATCTTTTTTGCAAGGTCAAATTTTGGACAGGCATACTCTTACATCTTCTTCCAAGCGTTCTAGCCATGGTCAATTTTTGTTTTTAATATTATTCATGGCAGAAAAGCTTGCTTCACGCAATATGAAATTGAGAAGAGAAGAAATATTTCTTTTGATTTTTTTTGTAATATTTAGAAATTTTCCCTTGAGAGATAACCAAAAGGTTGTAATATCTGTTGTTATTTTAATTGTAATCCTCTGTCATTTCTTACTTCTGTTAACTCTTCCTCTTCTGTAATATTTAATTTGCTGGCACACACACACTTAAAACAAAGGGATTTCTCACCCAGTCCAGAGATGTTATATCAAGAGTAGGTGCAGGAAAATATTTTTCAAAATTTGTGTGCAATAAATATAAAGTTTGTAAAATTTGCTCAGTAAGATTTTTATCCAGTTTAAACCATTTCATTAGTTCAAGCAGTTCTAATGCACTTTCTCTTCTAAGTCTTTCCTTCCACAGCAAAAATTTGTCTCTGAAAGCAATAATTTTATCTGAAGATGTGAGAATATTTTCATGATTTCCCTGCAATCAGCTAGAAATGCAACTTTATTACACAAAACCTGATCACAAAGTAAATCACCCAATTTAGGATGTTGCATTTTAAAAAGGATGATACGTCTTTTAATTTATTAAATCTTGAAGAACTCTTTCTGGGCATAACTATCTCACTCCCCTATGCATCAGGAGATGCAGATGAGAAACATTCTGTGAGTAACATAATTCTGCACATAACCTTGGTTACCATGGTCTGCTTTCTATATAATTAATAATTTTAACTGTGTTGTCAGGACCTTTTCATAATTTAGAAACCAATGATTTTGATGCTAGCACTTCCCTGTGTAGAAAACAGTGTGTAAAAATAATTTTTGGATTCTTGGATTCTTTTTTTGCGTAAGTGTAACAAATCCTTTTACACCTCCAGACATAGATGGGGCTCCATCCATACGAATACTTCTATAGGAATCCCAAGACAAGTTTGTAGAATTAAAGTAATTATTGATCAAATAAAAAATATGTTGGCCCTTTGTTGTTGTTTGGAGTGTCTGATAAAATAAAAACTGTTCTATTTTTTCTTTTTTATAGACATCTACTGAATGCTAAAATTTGGGGTTTACCACTGACATCAGTAGATTCACCCAACTGATTTACAAGCATGTTTACATGTTTACTCTTTTGGGGTGAGATATTATTTGAAATTCTATTTTTTCAGATAAATCCTTAACACATTAAAAAATTGTATTATCTGAAAGTAGAATTTTTAAAATTTCCTTTTTGTATTCTTCTCCAAACAGTGCTTTTACAATTGCACAACATGGCAGCAAAATAATGAATTCTGCAATATATGAGATTTCATTTTCCCAGCTACAATTTCTGCAACTGCATAACTCGCTTCTTGAGTTTTATCTGGTATCTTTGCATGTTTGGTCCATATTTTTGCTTGCTTAGTATTACTGAGTGCAAGTCATTTGAAATATTCCACCAGCTTTCAGAGAACTGAGAATATCTAGATTTAAATGTCTCTTTAATTTGCTAGAACCTTAGCTTCGTTCATTAATGTGTTTACTTACCCATGTGGGACTTGGTGGATTTCCTTTACTACATATGAAACCAAATGATAAATAATTGTCATTATATTGATGACTAGTTCTTTTTAATTTAGTTGCCAATGTACTGGATGAAGCAGTATTTGACACATTAGCATTGTCTTCTAATTTTTGTTTCTTTACTAAAAACTTGTCCATTTAATGGAATGCTATGCAATAAAAATTAAAAATGCCAAATCAAAAACAATAACAATGATAGAAATAAGTAAATAAACAACTCATATTTTTTAAAACTAAATGTGGTATTAATTAAACATGCCTAAAAAATGCTCAAAACTAGGATTTGCAAGGCGATTGTGTCCAACTTCACTATTTCTTACCTAGACAGGCCTGTATGACACATTCAGTGTGAGCTACACCTGCTTCCTGCTTCAGGAGCAGCGAGGGATTGCTGAGGCATACGGCTTCGTTTACTTTGGATAATTTTGACACATACTAGTGTTCACCAGCAAATCCTTGTCAAATTGTGCTGTCCGTGGATGTGTCACGAAACCTGATTTTGCAAGGCTATACCCCACCCACTTCAGAAACAAGCCAGTGTTTATTTATTATCACAATAAAATGTTTATTATATTTTGACAGTGATATACTTTTGTAATCAATTTTTTAAATTTTGATTTGTACACTGACTATGCTTTGAACTGCTTTTGGAAACAATTCAATTAATAATCTTTAAAACTTTTCATGGGACACCTAAGATCCTCTCAGGGCACCCAGTGTGCCATGGAACCCTGGTTGAAAATCCCCGACAGAGAGGAAACTGTACTAGTGGATGCTTCAACCCAGAGAATTACAGCACCCACTACAGGTTCATCATTTGTAACATATGTACCATTCTGGAGAGGGAAATTGATAGTGGGGGAGGCTGAACGTGAGTCTATGGGGTATTCTGTACCTTCCTTTTAAATTTGCTCTAAATGTCTGAGTAACAGGTTTCTCTATCAGAAAAAAAATAGACAAATAAAAATGTAACCACAAACATATTCCCAACTTTAATCCATGTGATATAAAAATTATTGCCCAACCTAACAGCTCAGGTATGCACTCTCAACTCTCAAAGGAATGAACTCTGCTCACCTGAAACTTGTATTTTTATTTTCTACAAAAAATAGAACTTTCTTTGTACTAGTTACCCTATAGAACTGATTTTGAAACTCATTGGAATTCAATAAAAATCTAGAAGAATTTAGTAAAAGCTTTGTTTATTTTTCATAAGGAATGTCAAGCTTTAGAAGTAAATGTGATAAAGCTTTAATGTGTAGTAGTTAGGAAGTCTATGTACTTGTTTCTTTTGCTAAAAGAAACATTTATATGCTAATGAATTTTACTGCAATAGAATTCAATGCTTTTTACATGTCTAGTTATATTACAGAAGTGCCTGTGGTTCTTGCACTAACCAATATCTCCAGCTCCAGAAGATTCCTAGCATTGTTTTCAGAAAAATATTATTAGAAGTCTTGTTGTGATTTAAAATATGAATAGTTTTTATGAATAATGGTATTTTAGACTGAGTACTATTTATCAGATAGGTATATATCAGAAAGATATGTACACACTTACCACATACACCTATATATGGATAATATATAAATGTTTTCTATTCCTCACAGAAAATATTTACTGTAAATACTTACTATTAATTTCTTAATGATGTGGAAACTGATACAGAGAGATTAAGTAACTTGTTAGCAACTCATAGCTATAAACGGTGTAGGAAGAATTGTTGGATAAAATATAGGACCCCCAGGTAAATTTGAACTTAAACAATATTTTTTTCTTACATGTATGCTCTAAATTTCCCATTGGATATTATTAAGCCTAAAGATATTCACTGATTATCTGGAATTCATATGTACTTAGGGATTCTCTATTTTTATTTGCTAAATTTAGATTTGTAGATAGACAAGATTTGTATCCGGCCCCAGAGCTTCTGCTCTTTCCAATTACCTTGAACCATCACTCTCTATATCAGATAAGAAGTTTGATATAAAAAAAACTAGAGTGTATTGGGACAAGGTAACTTGATAACAACAGATACTGCACAAAAGTTTTCATTTGCACATTGATTGTCTTTGTCATCCTGGTTATAATCTTTACCATACAATAAGAGCTGCCTGTGTACCAGGCACTAAGCTTATTGTTCTGTATGCATTAATTCATTTAATTATTACAGATATTTTTATTTAACAGTGAGATTCTGAGAGATTAAGATGTTCTTCCTATGTCATACAGTTAGGGAGTAGTTTAACCACAGAGCAGGTGCTCTAACAATGATACTTAATTGCAGTTTGTACTAGGTTAGCCAGGGATTCTCAATCTTTTCATGCATCAGAATCACCCAGTCGAGGACCTGTTGAAACAGAGTGGTAGGCTCACCCTGGTACTCACCCAGAGTTTCTCACTCAGTTGTCTAAGGGAGGGGCTCAGGAATTTATATCTTTAGCAAGTTTCTAGATAATTCTCAGGCTGCTTGTCTGGGATTACACTCTGAGAACCATCCACTGCCAGCAATTCTGTTTGAAAGTTTTTTCTATTAAATCTCCAAATTTCAGTGAAATGAAGGTTAAAAAGGAGAAATTGTGAGAAGACAATAAATAAATAGTACCTCCTAGAAGGAGAAGCTGGAGCAGCAAGGTGCATCAGTAAGAAGCCACGTGGTCTCTATCTACACAGCATTTTATGAGCCTGTTTAAGCAGCATCCAGAAAGAGTAACTATGAAATTTAGATTTTTATGGTGCAAAAGGAGGGGATAAGGAAGACATGAGTTCATCACTAACTTTATGTTACAAATATAAGCTAGTTCTTGCTCTATAAAAGAATGTAGAAGGACTCAAGCACTGTTTTCCCTCCAACCCCCCACTTTTGGCATTTTTGGGATAAAGTTGTTCTTTTTAGCATGAAACAGAATGTGTACAAAATCCATCAGGTATTTTAGAATTGTTGCTGGTGAGTTAATTTATATCAACTTTTTCCTCTGGCAATTTGGGATTGTAAAAAAAAGGTATTATCATGATGAAAAACTATAGATCATAATTTTGACCTGGCAATTTCAGTTTTAGAAAGTTGATATAAGGTAACCATTAAATTTTGAGGACTTATAATATATAGACATTGACAGCTGGATTGCTTCTAGCAGAGTTGATGAGGAACAAGCTAGATTGAAACTATTTACAAAGCACCTGCTTCCTATACACACTTCCTGGCTAGACAGGGCTTTTACTTTCCTGACCCTAGAAGGTCTTGCACCTCTGGCCCCAGGCTCCTGGTCTCCCACATCTTTCACAGGTCCCCTTGAGTGAGGCTACTCTGAGTGTTTCTGTTTCATGATTCATCCTCAGCTACATGTGCTGTGGCTGACTTAGACCTGTGCTCATCTGGAACCCCTAACCTACATGAGGGTAGGCCACAGGTCTCACACAGTGTCTGGCACTTAACAAGCAATAAATGTCTACTGATTGAAATAGTGGATGAATCCCTTTCTACTTAGTCATCTATATTTATTTTTCTGCATTCTGTAAAATCTTTAGAACCTTTGCTCTGAACAATGCCTCATCGTGCCTGAAGACAAGATGACTCTCTGTGCTTGCATTTTGAGGACCCATGTTATATATAAAGTTCTGATTTTTAAAAATGATTCAATTACTTCTCTGCCTTAAAAAAGGAAATATCACTTAATTAGTAGTCGCTTGAACTGGAACCTCTACATGTCTGTTAATTTTTCAATAACTTCACTAATCAAGGAGAATGCAAAAAGTTGTCTTCTAGGAATAAAGCATTTGAAAAATTCAAGTGCATAATATTCCATGGTATACATGTACCAAAGTTTATTATATTTTGCATAACTTTTTTGTCTTTAGTTACTCAGCAATCCTGGATCTGAATCTTGTTTGGAATTCTGCAAACATGAAATGTGGTTACCTTTCAGAAAGCCAACTTTATTATCTGTATCCCCAGACCTCACATTATGTAACTCAAATATACGCAATGAAGTTTATTTTCAAAAATATATAAAGCTACTGGCTCTCAACCTGGAGTACCGATATTAATCAGCGGAGGGAACGTCTAACATGCAGACGCCTGGGCTCCAATCCCTGATTTATAAAACTGATCTGGGATTGTGCAAGTTCCAGCACCTTCCCAGGTAAGTCTGATGTAGGGTTTCCCAGGCCACAGTTGAAGAGAATATCACTTGAAGCTATCAGTAAAATTCATGAAAGGGATGGAAAATGAGCCATTTTACATTTGTTAAGGTAAAGAAATTGCATTAAGGTTGTCTAAAGAAGATAAAAAGATGAATGAAGTTGGAAAATGTTTTAATAAGGCCCATTTTTCAAATCTTGGTATTTCATAAGTGCCTTATTTTATTCTTTTTCTCATTTTGTTTTAAGTATATCCTTTAGCAGCAGCAGGACTAAGTTAAATAAATATCTTTATCAAGATATAAAAACCAATAACAATAATCATTTTAATAATATGACAAATGGCCTTAATTTTGAATATAATTTTGTTAAAATTTTAAGGCATAAGTAAGAATTAAGTGGGAAATTAGCGCATGATGGTTCTCTAGATTCGCTTCCTACAATTCTGTATTTCAAAACTTCATGCAGGTAGTAACATTTGTAAAAATTCAATTGAAATATAGATCATTTTTCTTCATTTATCCTTTGAATGCATCTTTGTGTGAAGTAGTAAAACAAAAGATTTTCTCATTCTGCTACTTGGTATAAATATAAATGTCTCTTCAACTCCTAGAATTGTCAGAATGATGTCTGCTTTGATTCCATAGCAGTATGTGAGTTAATCATTCCCTTGTACATTTTGATTCAGAAAAAGAAAGTGGAAACTCTAAGAATGAGATCAAGAACGAGTGAAACTTGGCTCGGCGGCTGTGGCTCAATGGGCTAAGGCACCAGCCACGTACACCTGAGCTGGTGGGTTCGAATCCAGCCTGGGCCCCGCCAAACAACAATGACGGCTGCAACCAAAAAATGGCCGAGCATTGTGGTGAGCACCTGTAGTCCCAGCTACTTGGGAGGCAGAGGCAGGAGACTCGCTTGAGACCAGGAGTTGGAGGTTGCTGTGAGCTGTGATGCCACAGCACTCTATCCAGGGTGACAGCTTGAGGCTCTGTCTCAAAAAAAAAAAAAAAAAGAAAGAAAGAAAGAGTGAAATGGAATCCTGGGTACCACCTACCTCAATCTTTCAAAAACTGCTTGTCTTCCATGGTTCGTGAGGGTGCAGTCAATAGCCGCTCCACAGCGGATGTCACAGAGCCGGAATGCCCAACCAAAGCCCCCATGTGGATGAGAGCTGTGACTCTGAGTCTACCAATGGCTTCTCTGTTCCTCAGGCTTTATACACTGTAATTATTAGAAAATTAAGTACAGCTAAAAGTTATAGCTATTGAAGGCTTCCCACTTCCCAGACTTAGTATCTTTTGTTCTTGGTGAAGATTTACCTCACATATTGTTTCTAGAGGCATCTTCCTCACTTATGCTGAAACAAAGCCTCTGGGGTCGTGGACGGCATTTGGAGGAGTCCATCCTTTGTCTCCGGAGAAGGCCAAAGTGTTCGATCTCAATTGTGTAATGTCCTAGAGGTACCCCAGACAGCATCTGTCTCTCCTAAAGTTTCTCTACTTGTAAATTAAACAATAAGAGGGTAGACACTCATAGTTCTTCTCTGTACCTGTTTCTCCCAGTTATAATAATTTTTGTTGTCTAGCAGAGTAGGAGAATAGTACATACAGTGAGCTTGGCTAACATACGGAGCTGTCGGCATTCAGCCTGTTTGTGAGACAGTGGTACTCTGCAGCCTCAGTAGAAATTGCATATTCAGTAGGAATGGAAGAGACGGGCACCTTTCTGTGTAACACCACTGCCTACGCTGTTGTGTTTCATAGAAAAGTGTGCCCTCCTTAGGGACAGGGAATATGTTCTAGGGAGTGTCCAGTTCCTGACCTTAAAGTCCAGTGAAATGGTGACAATCTCCTCACTATTTAATTTTAAACCACTTGCCACACTAACTACAGTTTGTAAAGCAGCCACTATTACTATTAATGGCAACCCACTGGAATTACTTTTTTCATTGTTTTAATTTTAATTTTTAATTAAAATCATAACCGTATACGTTTATGGGTACAATGTGATGATTTAATATACAATGTGGAATGCTTAAATCAAACTGATTAAAATATCCAACACCTCACTTACTTATGTTTTGTGATAAGACATTTAAAATTTACTCTTAGTTATTTTGAAATATACCCTTGCATTGTGCACATTAGGCGAGATCCACCAAATACCCTCCTTCCTTCCACCAATCACCCTCCCCCTTCCCTTCCCCTCTCTTTCCTCTCCCCTCCCTCTTGCTAGACTATATTTATATTTTATCATTGGTATGAGTGTGTAAGTGTTCATATATTACGGTTTCATACTAGTATTGAGTACATAGCATACTTTTTTTTCCATTCTTGAGATACTTTAGTAAGAAGAAAGTGTTCTAACTTCATCCAGGTAAACAGAAAAGATGCAAAGTCTCCATCTTTTAATGGCTGAATAGTATTCCATGGTATACATAAACCACCGTTTGATATTCATGACTTGATGGACACTTAGGTTGCTTCCACGACTCTGCAATTATGCACTGAGCTGCAGTAAACATTCTGGAGCAAATGTCTTTGTGGTAAAATGATTTTTGTTCTTCTGGGTTGATACCTAGTAATCAGATTGCAGGATCAAATGGAAGGTCACCTTTCAGTTCTTTGAGAATTCTCTATACTTCTATCCATAAAAGTTGTATTAGTTTGCAATCCCACCAGCAGTGTAAAAGTGTTCCCTTCTCTCCACATCCACACCAGCATCTGCAGTTTGGGGACTTTGTGATGTGAGCTAAAAAACTTCTGCACAGCTGAGAACAATACAACTAAAGCAAACAGAGAGCCTTTGGAGTGAGAGAAGACTTTTGCATGTTATGATTCCAACAAAGGTCTGATAACTAGAATCTACACAAAACTCAAATTAATCAATAACAAAAGAGCAAATAACCCCATTTCTTTGTGAGCAAGAGATTCGAACAGAAACTCTCTGAAGATGACAGATGAATGGCCAACAAACACATGCAAAAATACTCATCATCTTTCATCATCAGAGAAATGCAAATCAAAACTACTTTGGAATTAATTTTTATCTTCCTAATCCTGTTACATGATAAGGGCATTTATTGCTATGAAAATGTATATTTAAAAATGGTAAAGCTGGTTATATATGCACAAGTTTTAATTAAATGAATAAATAAATACGTCTAGCCCTTCAAGTTACTTTAACTACCATAGTTACAGGTCTTGATTATTGTAAGGGCTACCAGCCCATCTCATTGTAATTTTCACCCTCTACTTTGCATAGCACCTTTCTGGAACATTTATTGTAAAGCTCATTTGATTGATGGCATACAATTATGCTGTTAACTTTGCTGCCATAATCAATGTATCTTCCGAGGAAGAATATAAAGAAAAAACTGCTTGCTCTAATGCATCAATATGCTAATATCAGCCAGGATCTAGTTTCTGGGCATAAAAGAAGAAAATGTGGGTAAAAGTTCTGCATCCTCAGTCACTTCCTCACTTTATAATCTTGACCTTTAGTTTTTTCATCTCTAAAATAAAGATGCTGAACAGTCGTTCCCCAAAATGGCTGTGTAACAGAACCTGTTAGGGAGCATATTAAAATATAAGTTTCTAGGTATTATAGCTGACATTAAGAATCAGAATTATTAGGTGTGGGACCTGGAACTTATAGATTGAATAAGCTTCTCAGGTATTTTTGCAAGTAATGTTTGGCTTATGTTTGAGGACCTTTGGATGAGATGACTTACAATGTCCTGTCCAGATTTAATAGTTTATGATTCTAAGTCAAAGAAATAAACAAAGGATATATCAAAAGGAATGGAATTTATTCCCATGCAGGTTAATTCATTAATACAGCTGTTGCGCCAGGCAGCTGCCAATAGTTTCCTTCCTTTTGAGGTGGCACAGAGGTTTGGCAAGAAGGAAGAAGGAAACTACCCAACAACCTGGCTTCAGTCATCAACTGACCCTGATGAATCCCATCCATTCATTGATGATTTTCACACCTAAAGCACTGTTCCTTCCATGGATACTCCTGACACCTTTCCAGGCAGTTTCAACATCCACATGGATATTCCAGCCACCATCATTACCACTCAGTTCCTCAGTCACTTTGGTAAATGACTTCTCTGCCCCATTTCAGTAACCCACTTCCATGATCAAATCCTTGACCTTGTCATGATAAATAACTTCTCTAATTCTGAAAGCCCAACTTCAACTACCATCTCCTCCAACTGGCTCACCTACTCTATTATATACATTCCAATCACTCTTTTAAGTACATCAATACATCACCCAGTGAACCAGCAACTTTCTCACCATCAGTGCTTCCTCTTACTTCCTCTTGTCACTTTTTACTGAACTAAGATTCTATGATCCATTATAATAATCACTCCTTGATACCCTTTTCTTTCTACTCTATCTTTTCTTCCACTGTATCCTGCCTACTCTGTGCCTATACTCCAAACACGCATTGCTGGGGGAAAGCACAGAAGTTTGAAGACCAATGTCCATGCAAATTCATGACCTAAGATTTAAGTGCAGTAGGTATAGTTCCTCTTTAGCTTGTTCCTATCCCTACTCGGCCAAATATTTCTTGTACCATTACATTTCTTTTCTCTCTCAAACATTTCATGTACCATTACATTTCTTCTCTTCCTCAAAACATTTACACCTCACAACCCCAAGCCATTTTCAGCTGATGGCTTTGTCTCACATTTCATTGAGAAAAAAGAAGTAACCAAAGTATTTGCATTCTCAAATACTTGCCTTTTTCCATTATTTCCTCTGTCTCACATCATCATTTTTCTCCTCTTTTCTGGACAGTATCTTACAATCAGCCTATAGGCGTGTAATAGTAGCTCCTACCTTTTAATGAACATCATGCAACCCTTATTCTCCTCATTACCTTTCCATTTTGCTCATACTTTTTACATTAAAATGTCTTGAAAAGTTGCCTGTGGCTATTAAATTTGTTTCTTTAGCTCATGTTCCCTTTTCAAATCAATCCCAGTGGTGTTTGCTTTCAACACTTTGGAGATTGTTCTCTGCAAGTTCCTCAATGGTCTTCTGGGCATCTTTCTTTCTTAACAACTTAGTTCTCACCTGACCACTTAGCACCAAATGATATTCTGGAAGAAATGTATTCCCCTCCCCAGTTTACATTGCATCATGCTGTTGATCTTCCTCCTTTTTCCTTGGCTATTCCTTCTCAGTCTCCAAACCAGTTTGGATTCTGGTTTGCTGATTTTTCCCATCTGAAGAAGTTTTGAATGCTAGATTGATGTAATGCTGAGCCAAGGTACTATATTGGTCAGAATATAATGCACTCTAGCCAGTTTAAGCAGAAAGGGATGTCTTCTTTCAAGCATAGGATTATATCCTTTAAATTTTTTTTTAATGAAAAAAAAGGAAAAGATACTTTGGCTAAGCTTGCAGAAACAAGTCTCACTGAAGTATTGAGCTTCCAAGAATGCTGCTATCCCCACCATAAGTAGCATAACTAGAAAGCTGTAGAATTAAGAGTTTCTTTTTTTTTAAAACCATGACTTGATTTTTACTTATTTATTTATTTATTTTTCCATATTTTTAGGACTTTCTTTTTATTGTTGGGGATTCATTGAGGGCACACATAACCAGGTTACATTGATTGCTTTTGTTAGAAAAGGACCCTCTTATAATTGTGTCCTGCCCCCAAAGGTGTACCACACCCCTTGTCCTCTCTCCTTCCCTTTCTCAGCTCTCCCCAACCCCTACCATGTACTAGGATCTTAATTGTCCTCACATCAGAATTGAGTACATAGGATTCTTGTTTCTCTAATTCTTGTGATGCTTTACTCAGAATAATGTGTTCCACATCCATCCAGGTTAACAAAAAAGATGTAAAGTCTCCATTGTTTTTAGTTACTGAATAGTATTCCATGGTATACATGTACCACAGCTTGTTAATCCATTCCTGGGTTGGTGGGCATTTAGGCTGTTTCCATATTTGGCAATTGTAAATTGAGCTGCAATAAATGGTCTAGGACAAGTGTCCCTGTGGCAAAAGGATTTTTTTTCTTTTGAGTAGATGTCCAGGAATGGGGTTGCAGGATCAAATGGGAGGTCTAGCTTGAGTTCTTTGAGGGTTCTCCATACTGCCTTCCAAAAAGGTTGTATTACTTTGCACCAGTAGTGTAAAAGTGTTCCTTTGTCTCCACATCGACGCCAGCATCTGCAGTTTTGAGACTTTGTGATGTGGGCCATTCTCACTGGGGTTAGATGATATCTCAGGGTGGTTTTGATTTGCATTTCTCTAATAATTAAGCGCACTGAACATTTTTTCATATGTTTGTTAGCCATTCATCTGTCTTCTTTAGAGAAGGTTCTATTCATCTCTCTTGCCCAGTGATCTAAGGGATTGTTGGCTCTTTGTAGGTTTATTAACTTGAATTCTCTGTAGCTCCTAGTTATCAAGCTTTTGTCTGATTCAAAATATGCAAATATCCTTTCCCAGATTTTCTTTCAAGGTTGAGAACCTGGGACTATAGCTGCTAAATCCAGAACAAGAATATCAGTACACTCCAAATGGATACCCACAGCCTGCCCCATTCCTCATATCTCAGTTCTGACCTCCATACTTGCACAAGTGTCTCTGATTGGCAGAAACTACATCTCAGATGTAACACAACTGAAGAGAAACTGGGAGCCATTGTTCTAGGGTTTCCAGACCCCATAATAATATAGAAAGACATGCTAGAAATCTAGAATAGATATTATAAACCAATTCACTGTGTTTTCTATAACTCCATTTGCTTCTCTATCTAATATCATCTGTGTTCTATTTACTATAAATATTTATTCCCAGCCCCACTCATCTCTGAAGTGAGCTTCAGGTACATTTCACTTGGACACTTAATATGCATTTTAAATAAAAATCACAAAGACTGCCTTGATTTGCCAACTTGCTTCGCTCCATCTTATACACATTGTAAAACGTATAACCAACTGCTTCAGCCAGAAATGTAGTGATACCTTTGATTCCTTCTCTTCTATTACTCACTGAATTCAGATTAGCAGCAATTGATTCTATGTCCCAAACATATCCCAAACCTGTGCTTTCCCCTTCCTTCTTCATTATCAATCCTATTTCAAGTCACCAATATCTCTTTTCCAGACTTCTGCAATTGCCTTTTAACTAGTCTCTCAGCTCTAATCCATTTCCCACAGTAATCCATTTCCTGTTTAGTAATAGTGAGCCACAGAAATATCCTCTGTATATTTCCCATTGTATTTAAAATATATCTAGTCTTAGCCTGCCTTACGAAGCTCTTTGTGATTTGGCCCAGCTCTCTGTCTTCATCTCAGTCACTCTTAAAAGCACATATAGACCTAATTTCATGTCTCTCTGAGTGCTTAACTCATTTTTGCCTTAAGGCATTTGTACTAATGATTTCCTCTTCATGAAATCTTATTGTCTCACTATTTGTACCCTTCTTTCTCACTTCTTGACTTGAAGCTCACCTCTTCTAGGTGTTTCATGTCAATCTTTCTATTGTATACCAGTTCCTTCCATTTCTAGACTGACAATAGGATAGACCCAGACATAGTGAATGAATGAATAAATTATACTTATGCAAATGAGAAAATTGATGCTTGAAGAAATAAAGTTCTCAGAGTCTCACAACTAGTGAATAACACACCTGAATTATAATTCCTTAGCTCTCTGACTCTGAGACATGTGTTTCTAACCATTGCATTCTCCTGCTGGGAATAGATTCCACACTTATTGCTATGTCTATATTTTACTCCCTTCAAAACCATTCTGCTAGATAAGTTTAAGGAAACTATTTTGTTTGCTCATTGGATTGTGTTCTTGGTTGTACAGAGCTTTTTAATTTGATCAGGTCCTTTTTGTGATTGCTTTTGGGATCTTCTTCATGAATTCTTTGCCTACGCTGATAACTATAAGAGTTTTTACAGCCTTTTCTTCTAGGATTCTTAATAGTTTCCTGCCTTAGAGTTAAGTCTTTTATCCATCATGAGTTAGTTTTTGTGAGTGGTGAGAAGTATTTCCTGTTTCAGTCTTGGACATGTGGCTATCTAGTTTTCTTTTTTCTAGCACCATTTACTGAACAGGAATTCTTTCTCCTAGTGTATGTCGTTATCTGTTTTGTCAAATACAAGATGAAAACATGAACATGATTTCATCTCTGGGTTCTTTCTTCTGATCCATAAGCCTTTGTCTCTGTGTGCTGGTACCATGTTGTTTTGCTTACTATAGCCTTATAACATAACTTGAAGTCTGGTTAAGTGATGTCTCCTTCTGGGTTCTTATTATATGAGGTTTCATTGGCTAGTCAGGATCTACACAAAGTGGAGAACTATTCTTTTTGAGATCAGTAAAAAATGGATTTCTTGAGCTCAAGAGCTCAAGACCAGCCTGAACAAGGGTGAGATCCCATCTCTAAAAACAGCCAGGCATTGTGGCAGGTACCTGTAGTTCTAGTTACTCAGGGGGCTAAGGCAAGAGGATCACTTGAGCCATAGTCTGAGGTTGCTGTGAGCTATGACACCATGGCACTCTACCAAGGGTGAAAAAGTAAGATTATATGTTAAAAAAAGATATTGGTATTATAATGGGTATTGCATTGAACCTGTGAATCACTTTGGGTAGCATACCAATTTTAGCAATGTTGATTCTGCCAATCCATGAGCATAGTATATTCTTCCAGCTCTCTATCTTCTCTGTAATTTCTTTCCTCAGAATTTCATAACTCTCCCTGTAGAGGTCTTTCACCTCCTTTGCTACGTATATTCCTAGGTATTTTTTTTCTTTGTTGCTACTGTGAAAGGTATTTCATCTTTTATTTGATTCTCAGTTTGACTGTTGTTGGTATATATGAAAGCTACTGATTTGTGTACATTGATTTTGTAACCTGAGACATTGCTGAATTTATTTATCAATTCCAGGGGTCTCTTGGTTGAATCTTTGGGGTTTTCTAGATATAAGATCATATCATCACCAAAGAGCAATAGTTTGATCTCTTCTTTCCCCCAAGATTTGAAGATTTCTTGACCCCCTCGATGTCTTTCTCTAACTGATTGTTCTGGACAGAACTTTCAACACCATGCTAAACAGAAGTGGAGATAGTGAGCAACCATGTCTTGTTCCAGTTCTAAAAAAACAATGCTTTCAAATTATCACTGTTCACTATGATGTTCATTGTAGGTTTGTGGCTTTTATAATTTTGAGAAATATCCTGTCTACAGCAATTTTGTTGAGTGTTCCTATTATAAAAGGATGTTGAATTTTGTCAAATACCTTTTTTGCATCAACTGAAAGGATCATGTAGTCTCTGTTTTTGCATTTATTTATGTGGTGAATTACAAATTAATAGATTTGTACATGTTGAACCATCCTTGCATTTCTGAGATGAAGCATCATTGATTGTAGAAAATTATTTTTTTGATGTGCTACTGATTTCATTTTGTTAAAATTTTGTTGAGAATCTTTGCCTCTACATTTATAAGGGATATTGGTCTATAGACAATCCACAGAATGGAAAAAAATATTCACATGCTGTACATCTGATAAAGGACTGATAACCAAAATCTACAAAGACTCAAGCAAACCAGTAAGAAAGAACCAAACAATCTCAAAAAGGGGTGGGGGGCAAAAGACATGAACAGGAACATACTCCAAAATTTATCACATCTTACGTCACAAGCCTAACATCAGCAAATTTAAAATAGTAGAAATTATTCCTTGCATCTTCTCGGACCATCATGAAATAAAAGTTGAACTCAGTAACAACAGGAATCTATATACTCATACAAAAACATGGAAACTGAATAAGCTTATGTTGAATGATAGCTGAGTCATAGACAAGATTAAGAAGGAAATTACCAAATTTTTGCAACAAAATGATAATGATGACATGAATTATCAGGACCTCTGGGATACTGCAAAGGCAGCCCTAAGAGGAAAATTTATAGCACTGCAAGCCTTCCTCAAGAGAATGGAAAGAGAGGAAATTAACAACTTAATGGGACATCTCAAGCAACTGGAAAAGGAAGAACATGTCAATCACAAACCCAGCAGAAAAAAAGAAATAACCAAAATTAGAGCAGAATTAAATGAAATTGAAAACAAAAGAAGTATAGAACAGATCAATGAATCAAAAAGTTGGTTTTTTGAAAAGTCAATAAAACAGATAAACTTTTGGCTAACCTAACCAGGAAAAAAAGAGTAAAATCTCTAATTTCATCAATCAGAAATGGTAAAGATGAAATAACAACAGACTCCTCAGAAATTCAAAAAATCCTTAATGAATA
>CAUYRH010036110.1:0-21625 GCA_963574655.1 Perodicticus potto
CAGCAAGAAGACGTTTCAATTCTAAATATTTATGCACCCAATTTAAATGCTCCCAGATTCTTGAAACAGACCTTACTCAGTCTGAGCAATATGATATCCTATAATACCATAATAACAGGGGACTTTAACACTCCTCTTACAGAGTTGGACAGATCCTTTAGACAGAAATTAAATAAGGATATAAGGGACTTAAATGAAACCCTAGAACAACTGTGCTTGATAGACACATATAGAACACTCCATCCCAAAGATAAAGAATATACATTCTTCTCATTGCTCCATGGAACATTCTCCAAAATTGATCATATCCTAGGACATAAAACAAACCTCAACAGAATCAAAAGAATTGAAATTTTACCTTGTATCTTCTCAGACCACAAGGCACTAAAGGTGGAACTCAGCTCCAACAAAAATGTTCAACCCCATACAAAGGCATGGAAATTAAACAACCTACTATTGAATGACAGTTCGGTGCAGGAAGAAATAAAACAGGAAATCATTAACTTCCTTGAGCAAAACAACAATGAAGACACAAACTACCAAAACCTGCGGGATACTGCAAAAGCAGTTCTGAGAGGAAAATTTATCCCTTTAGATACCTACATTCGAAAAACAGAAAGAGAGCACATCAACAAACTCACAAGCCATCTTATGGAATTGGAAAAAGAAGAACAATCCAAGCCTAAGCCCAGCCAAAGAAAATAAATACCCAAAATTAAATCAGAGATCAATAAAGTTGAAAACAAAAGAATCATTCAGAAAATTAATGAAACAAGGAGCTAGTTTTTTGAAAAAATAAATAAAACAGATAAACCTTTGGCCAGGCTAATTAGAAATAGATAAGTAAAATCTCTAGTGAACTCAATCAGAAATTTTAAAGGGGAAATTACAACTGATGCCACAGAGATGCAAGAGATCATCTCTGAATACTACCAGAAACTCTATGCTCAGAAATTTGACAATGTGAAGGAAATGGATCAATATTTGGAATCACACCCTCTCCCTAGACTTAGCCAGGAAGAAACAGAGCTCCTGAACAGACCAATTTCAAGCACTGAGATTACAGCAAGAATAAAAAAATCTTCCAGCCAAAAAATGCCCTGGTCCGGATGGCTTCACACCACAATTCTATCAAACCTTCAAGGAAGAGCTTATTCCCATATGACAGAAATTATTCCAAAAAATGGAGGAGGAAGGAATCTTCCCCAACACATTCTATGAAGCAAACATCACCCTGATACCAAAACCAGGAAAAGACCCAACTAAAAAGGAGAATTTCAGACCAAACTCACTAATGAATATAGATGCAAAAATTCTCAACAAAAATCCTAGCCAATAGATTACAGCTCATCATTAAAAAAGTCTTACATCAATATCAAGTAGGTTTCATCCCAGGGATTCAAGGCTGATTTAACATATGCAAGTACATAAACATAATCCACCGTATTAACAGAAGCAAAAACAAAGCTCATATGATCCTCTCAATAGATACAGAAAAAGCATTCAATAAAATCCAGCATCCTTTTCTAATTAGAACACTAAAGAGTATGGGCATACATGGCACATTTCTGAAACTGATCAAAGCTATCTATGACAAACCCACAGTATATATTTTACTGAATGGAGTAAAACTGAAAGATTTTCCTCTTAGAACTGGAACCGGACAAAGTTGTCCTCTGTCACCATTACTATTCAACATAGTGCTGGAAGTTCTAGCCAATACAATTAGACAAGACAAGGAAATAAAGGGTATCCTAATGGGAGCAAAGAAGGTCAAACTCTCCCTCTTTGCTGACAATATGAGCTTATACTTAGAGAACCCCAAAGACTCAACCACAAGACTACTGGAAGTCATCAAAAAATACAGTAATGTCTCAGGATATAAAATCAATGTCCACAAGTCAGTAGCCTTTGAATATGCCAATAACAGTCAAGATGAGAGGCTAATTAAGGACACAACTCCCTTTACCATAGCTTCAAAGAAAATGAAATGCCTAGGAATATACCTAACAAAGGAGGTGAAGGACCTCCATAAAGAAAATTATGAAATCCTAAGAAAGGAAATAGCAGAGGATATTTACAAAAGGAAAAACATACCATGCTTACGGCCGGGAATAATCAACATTGTTAAAATGTCTATACTTCCCAAAGCAATCTACCTATTCAATGTCATCCTTATTAAGATACTAACATCATACTTTCAAGACTTGGAAAAAATGATTCTGCGTTTTGTATGGAACCAGAAAAAGCCCCATATAGCTAAGGCAGTTCTTAGAAATAAAAACAAAGCTGGGGGCCTCACCATACCAGATTTTAGGCTGTACTACAAAGCTATAGTGGTCAAGATGGCATGGTACTGGCACAAAAATAGAGACATAGACATTTGGAATCGAATAGAAAACCAGGAAATGAAACTAACATCTCACAACCACCTAATCTTCAATAAACCAATCAAGAACATACCTTGGGGGAAAGACTCCCTATTCAATAAATGGTGCTAGGAGAACTGGATATCCACATGTAAAAGATTGAAACTGGACCCACACCTTTCTCCATTCACAAAAATTGATTCCAGGTGGATAAAAGAAGAAATTTAAGGCGTGAAACTATAAAAGTCCTGACACAAAGCATAGGAAAAACACTAGAAGATATTGGCCTGGGAAAGACTTCATGAAGAAAACTGCTGTGGCAATTGCAAAAACAACAAAAATAAACAAATGGGACTTAATTTAACTGAAAAGCTTCTGTATAGCTAAGGAGACAACAACCAAAGCAAATAGACAACCTGCACAATGGGAAAGGATATTTGCATATTTTGAATCACACAAAAGTTTGATAACTATATCAATGGGCAAGAGACATGAATAGAACCTTCTCTAAAGAAGACAGATGAATGGCTAACAAACATATGAAAAAGTGCTCATCATCCATAATTATTAGAGAAATTCAAATCAAAACCACCCTGAGATATCTAACCCCAGTGACAATGGCCCACATCACAAAATCTCAAAACTGCAGATGCTGGCGTGGATGTGGAGAGAAGGGAACACTTTCACACTGCTGGTGGGACTGCGAACTAATACAACCTTTTTGGAAGGAAATATGGAGAACTCTCAAAGAACTCAAGTTAGACCTCCATTTGATCCTGCAATCCCATTACGGGGCTTCTACCCAGAAGGAAAAAAATCCTTTTATCAAAGGACATTTGCACTATTCTGTTTATTGCAGCTCAATATTTACAATAGCCAACATGTGGAAACAGCCTAAGTGCCCACCAACCCAGGAATGGATTAACAAGCTGTGGTATATGTACACTATGGAATTCTATTCAGCCATTAAAAAAGATGGAGACTTGACAGCCTTTGTATTAACCTGGATGGAAGTAGAACACATTATTCTTAGTAAAGCATCACAAGAATGGAGAAGCATGAATCCTATGTACTCAATTTTGATATGAGAACAATTTATGACAATTAATGACACGTTGGGGGTGAGGGAAGGGGAGAGCAGAGAGAGAAAGGAGGAGGGAGGGGTGGGGAAAGGAAGAGCAGAGAGAGGGAAGGCATGAGGGGGGTGGAGTCTTGGTGTGTGCCACACCTTTTGGGGGAAAAACAGGATTGTAAGAAGGACTTTATCTAATAAATGCAATCAGTGTAAAAAAAATGCATATCCCATGATCTAACCATGTCAGTTTGTATAAAAAAACAAAAACCAGCACATTGTACCCTATATATGCATGAATGTATTCATGATCTATATGTATTTGACTTAATAAAAAAATTTTTTTTAAATGAGTAAATAGAACAATATATCCATAAACTCTAGTTTTTAGATGAAACACACAAAATGTAAATATTCTGGTTGACTTTTTCTTGAATATTTAATATACTCATTCATCCTATAGTTTACCATTTAGTGGAATTCAATCTCTTTCCAGAATTATTATAATAGTCTGCAGCGTCATCTTTTCCCCTGACCCGAGTCTATGATATTCTCAACACAGAAGCAGGGATGAGGCTGTTAAAACATGAATCAGATCAGGACTGCCAGAACTACTGGTAGCCTGTGGTTCTCGTTATCTTTCAAGGAAAAAGGCAAAAGCCCTAGTAAGAGCTTCTGAGGTGCCACAGGCTCTGAATTCCCGTGAAGTTTGTGAGCTCATCTTCTGCTACCCCACTTCCACCCCCTCCCCTACCCAGGATCATGCCACTGCACCTTGCAAGAGACCGAGGCCTCTCAACTTTGGCACTACTGACATTTTGGACTAGAAAGTTCTAGTCTGCCCCATTGCAGCAGGCTGTCCTGGGTGCTGTGAGATGTGTAGCAGAATCCCTGGCCTCCACCTGTTAAATAACAGCAGCACCCGGTGTGGTGAGGAGAAGCTTCCTCTTTCCCGTAGAATGTTCACTGAATGATCAACTATGGGCTCATGGGGAGAATCAGGACATGATTGCCTGATTTCCCAATGGGGTCTGCTAGTTTGTATCTCTTCATTTTAGAGGGGAGAGGAAGATCAGAAATACAGGTGACTCTGCTGAGTGACAATAAATGGCCACTCAGGAGAATGAATAGATGCTCGTGAGAGTGAATGGATGGGTGGGGGGAAACAGATTGACTTCTAATGATTCTCTCAAGAAATTAAATTATCCTGAGACACGGGTATCATCTTTAAAATGGGTAGGGCCAGGTATGGTTGCATTCTTAATTTTCTTTCCCCACAATATATTGAGATAGCAGGGAGGGGGAAAAAGACAAGTGTTCTTTTTGATGGCTCCCTCTGGTTTCATGCAAGTAGGGGAAAGCACTTTCCAACACCTGTTGATCTCTAAGGCCCTTTAATTCAAAATACTCTTTATATCAAGAAGCCATGTTTTGCAGTGAAATTCCCTGAGTTCCTTCAACCTTCTACCCCAAACTGAAAATCCAAAACTTTTCCTGACATTGCCAGGGTGCCCCTAAGGACATAAACTCCCCAGGTAGAGAAAACATTGGCAGGGAGCATACTAATGTCTCTGTCAGGACCCTCTCCCCCAACACCTGCAGGGCTCCTTCACTTCTTCAGAAGTCTGCCCCCAAACGAACTGTTACCTGACACCTATCCTAGACAGTCTATTTAAAATGAAACTATCAGGCCTGGCTTGGTGGCCCACACCTGTCATCCTAGCACTCTGGGAGGCCAGATGAGAGGACTGCTTGAGGTCACAAGTTGGAGACCAGCCTGAGCAAGAGTGAGACACCATTTCTACAAAAAAAAAAAAAAAAAAAGGAAAGAAAGAAAAGAAAAGAAAAGAAAAATTAGCCAGGCATGGTGGTGCACACCTATAGTCCCAGCTACTTGGGAGGCTGAAGCAAGAGTCTAGGAGTTTGAGGTTGCTGTGAACTATGATGACACCCTTGCACACTCTAGCCAGGGCAATAGTGAGACCTTGTCAAACAAAACAAAACAAACCTATCAACCCCCAGGCATTTGCTAACCTTGTTTCTTGTTTTATTTTTTCCCACATCATTGATTTCTTTTTAATGTGTTTATACACACACACACACACACACACACACATATATATATTCATTTATTGTGTGTATTATCCATCTCCTTCCTGTGAAATGTAAGTTTCACGGTGGAAGAGAGTATTGTCCATTCTCTTCTGTTTGGGGCTGGACTCCAGGACATAGAACACTGCTGGATACTCAGTAAATATCTGTTCAATAAATGAATAGCCATCTGAAATGCGGACCATATACTCCTCTTCTCTTCCCAAAGGTCCCTACTTAGCAAAGGACCATATGTCCTGCCTGAAAAAAACAGATTTTATGGAATGTCATCTTATTAATTCGTGTTTTTCTGTTTACTTTGGCACTGAGAATGCTTTGTCACCCCCCACCAACTATAATAAGCACTGTGTCATAGATTTGCCAGTCTCTCTAGTCTTCTCTTTACTTTCCTGACCATATTTTCCTTTTGTCTGTCTGTGTATCTATCTAATTCATCTCCACATTTATCCAGTTCAACTTTTTACCTAGTTTATATAGTCCGCTATCTTCTCTCTCTCTCTCATGCCACAGTCCATTCATTCATTTATTATTCTGTCATTAAATAATTCAGGAAAATGAGACCTAGTAATTCATGTTCTTAATCAAGAAGATGATTGATAAAATGCTATTCTTAATCTAAAAACATCTTCCATTTTGATTGTGAGATAATTTTTCCTTAAAGGTACACATCAGGAAACAAATGCTGTGCCAAATACCTGTCTCAATCTTAAGTTCAGAAAATGTAATTCATTGAGAAAAACTAGTAAATAAAAACTGATTTTTTTTCAGGCTGTCCAAGATAGCTCCCTTCTGCAATCCTAGCACTTTGGGAGGCTGAGGTGGGAGGGTCACTTAAGGCCAGGAGTTCAAGACCAACCTGGTCAGACCTCGTCTCTACAAAATAAATAAAATGAAGTGAAATAAATAAACCTTCTATTTTTTATAAATAATAGTGTTCTCCTAACCAATCCCTAGTCATTACGGCATTTTGAACAAATTCAGGAGTTTTTATGGTTCCGTATGGACAATTTCATGGGTGAGACTATGTTTACATTGAATCCAATTCTTTCTGAGCCAAATAATTATTTGCAATGAGACATATTCCTATTAATGCATCATAATGACAGGACTTTAGAAGATCAATGATCTGTGTTCAATTTCATACTCTACTAACAGATACTTAGATAAGAAATATGAGACAAGGAGTCCAATCAGAATATGCAAAGTGATAGTCTGATCATTTTCCTTTCTCAAGGCACAGGCACCATTTGTGAACAAGAACAGAGCTATTTATAGCTTCTCAACTTCCAGGCAGTTATATTAATATTGGTGATTAAAATGACGGTGACCATGAGAACAGAACATCTGAATTCACACGCCATACTAAAATCAAGCTTTGGAATGGTCAATTCATTCTTTTTATTCTCATTTTATCCCATTAACAAGATCCAATTTCAAAAAAAAATAAACTGTTTAAGCTTTAAATTTTAATTTGCATTTCAGGTTCCATTTATGTAAATAATCATTTTCATGAAAATGTGGACAAACCCGTGAACATTAGTTTAAATAACTGCTCTTTAAAGGGGTTAGATCTAAAAGAAATTTGTTGCCTATACACAGATATTGTCCTTTACAATCTAATAAGATTACATCAAAGTGCAATAAAAGAATACTAAATATTTATGGGAAATTTTCTCTTTGTGAGGGTTCAGAATAAACTACTTTGAGTAATAATGGTAATACAATCTATTCTAGGTGTGTATGTGTGTACCAGGAATCTAGGTAACCAGATCATCTAATCCTTACAATGACTGTATTAGGTACATATTAGCAGACTCTTTACTATTCAGCTGAGAATTTGAGGCGTGGCAAGGCTGCCAAACTGGTTAAGTAGCAGAATGAAACTTCCATCCCAAGTCTGTTTTACCCTTGAGCCTCTACCCTGCACCAATATGTTGCCCAGTTCCCTAGCAGCTTCCGACAAGCAACAACAATACCTATGAGGCCAAAACCTCATGCACCTGTAATCTGTGTGCATGCAGACTCTCAGGCAGGCCTCAAACCAGAGCACTTCAAGGCTTTCCTTCTGGTCTGGTTCCCACGACTGACAGTTTCTCTAACGTCCCACGCATGCACTGGGCACCTAAATCCCAGGCCTCCTGCCTTTGTGTGCTTTTTCCCTCTTCTCTAAACATTTCTCTATTCTTCCTACTTGTTTCCTCTCATTCACAAAGATTTCTTCACCTGTTTTGATTCACATAATTGGATCCCGTCTCTAAAATGGTAAATACTAGACCAAATGCAAGTTTACTCAAATCTGAGCTTTGTACAAAAAACATTTTTTGATCATTTTCTCTCTCTCCATTTCATCTCCCATATAATCTTTTAATCTCTTTAAAGATTATTTTCCTTCTGGCCAGTGCACAAATAATTAACAGTAGAACTGAAAACATATTGTAGCTTGATAGTTTATGTTCATTTTTATAGCAGGATTTTGAATTAAATTATAATATGATATTACGAAAAACTTAAAAACTGAGATATAGTAACGTCGAAGGATTTAACAAGTGAAGATAATTTTACTCTTAGTAACTATCTCATTAAAATTCTTAGAAGAAGTACACAAGGCTTAAAGATTTCTTATATACAAAGTAACTCTTCAAATGATGATTTTATGAATTATTAAACTGAAACAAGTCAAAATAACTTCCAAAGTGACTAGGAATTTCTAAAGGGTTGACTCAAGCTCTTTATGAAAAATTGAATTTTTAAAAATCACATCAGTACTATCTGAAGTATCAGAATAATAATATTTGAATATACTTAATGAGCAACCAAGTGGCATGGGGGTAAGCATTTTTGAGACGGAAAGGATATTTTAGCTATAAAAACAAATCCAGCTAGAAGTTTCTAGAAAATATCTTTTTGGATTATAATAAACATCAGCCCCCCTAGGTAGACACCATTATGATTCTTTTAGCTTTTGTCATAAAAATAAAGATTCTCATCTCTCCTTTCCACATTATGATATTAGAAATTTATATTTTCAGACTCTCATAAAATCCCCCCCCAAAGACACTATATTAAAGGTTTATCTTGACTGATTTAATAAAAAAAAAAATTAGGAAAAAAAATCCTGAGTTTTGTGTCTTCTCCTGAGTAAGGGGCTAACCCTGCCTTCTACCAACTCAGACTACCCCCTTTCTGGTGTGTAGTTCTCTGGATTAATTGCACCATGTTCTTAGAATGCACCATCTGAGATAGGGAGGGGCTGGCCAAAATGTCCCAGGCTCTGGTCCAGTCACCTCTAGAAACAGGATGCCCCTCAGTGCTTTAACCCAGTGAATCACACGGTCCCAGGATACAAAACCCAGGGCAGTGCCTGTTGGAGTCCCTCAGCCACAAGTGCAAGGGGGGCAAATACGAACAGGATGTCACACCCTAGGCAGCTTTTCTGAGCTTTGGGGGACTGTTTTGCCCTGAATCCTAAGCTTCTATTGTCCCTTGCTGCCTCTCTGTAAGTAATCAATCGATTTCATAGAACTTGTCATGTATGGGGGTGTTCTGTCTCTTTGAGCTCAGGTAAGTTAGTAACCACTGCACAGACAACCTGCTTCACACACCCCACTTGAACCCAAGGTCCTCCAAAAGGTGGATGGTTGGACATAAAGAAGTGATCTACCGTGTGCAGTAGGCCAGGGAAGGGCTACCTATGCCCTGGAGGTCAGATCAAGCTCTCCTCCCACCATCCACACAAAGGCTACATTTACCTATGACAAGAGTTCCCATAATCTACAGTTCTGATAACCAAATGCGCAACCTGGCAAAGTGCAGCACCTGAAAGCTTGCCCGTCGGCGGCACCTGATTGCTTTCTTTGCATAAACTCTGTGGCATACAGAGCAGCCTACACTGCTATTCTAGACGGGGAATTTATACAATGTAAAAATGCAAAACCCACATCTGTGGCTCGCAGCCTATTTCAAAAACATAAAACCAACAAGATATTCAGCTTCCTTACATGATTGAAAACAAAGCCAGCATTACTCAGGGTCTAATCTCTAGGATGAGATGCTCAACCACTATCTGTGTTGCTTATTCTTCACAGAGAGATAGAAATATTGTGAAACATTCAGTCATCCTGTTATTTCTGCCCCTCAGTGCCATTCTGAGACAGGTGGTAAGTGTTTTGTACGTGTCAGGAACCGTGCTAGGAATTTAAGATAAGAGATGTGGTCTGAGCCTAGCACAGACAGAACCATTAGATTATGAGGCTGAAGAGAGACTTAGGAGAAAGCACGGGGGAGAGTCAGCACACATGGCAAAAGTGACGAACGTGCTGAAGCATAAGGAAGGACAGAAAAGGAGCAGAGTGTTCCAGGTCAAGGGGAGCAGACTGTGCCATGTGAGTGCAGGTATTGCCATGGTTAGAATGCAAGACATAGAAGGCGTCCTTGTCCAAACTGGAAACCAAGATGTCTCCTCTGAACTCACACAGCCATGTGCAAATACTGCTTGCTGTGTGCACTGAATAACCTGAAAGCCCCAGCGCACAGTCTTCAGGCAGGGCTGGAGCTTGAAGGAAGCAGCACATTGTGTTTGAGGAGTGGTAAGGCATGAGGTCGGGCAGGAGATTGTGAGGGATCGTGAGCGTGATGCTCAGGCCTTGGAACCAGAATGCAGGCACTGGGGAAACACTGAACTTTCTAATTAAGGAGTGACCATCAGAGAGGTGGGTTCTGAAAAGGTAATTCTGTTGGCTAAATCGAGAATGGATTAGAATTGGGGTGCGGGAGAGAATGAAGAGCGAAAGCCCAGTTAATGACTTGTCACTTATCATCCAAGTAGGAAATGATCAAGGTCTAGCCCACAGCAGTGTATCCAGGGGTCTCAACTCGGTAAAAACGAGAGTGGGATAGGCAAAGCAAATGAGTTTGCAATGGGGACAAAGTGCAGATTAAGTGGGAAATGGAAGAAAGCTCAAGGTTCAACAATCAGGGTTCAGGATTCCAAAGACAGAATAGGTGCATCATGTGCTAACAGAGTTCAAGATGAGTAACTCTGGGTGGGATTTACGACTGGTCGTTATCCCACAGGGTAACAGGGGCTATGGTATAACATGATTTTAAGCCATAAACCAAAGCCTACAGTGAACATTGAGAAGCAACAGGAATATTGAGCAATGACAGAAAAAGAATGATAAATACAACTGGACAGGAAGAACCGTGGGAAAGCCACACCCAGACACTGGATTGGCACATCAACATGGCATTGGTGTGGGGCACTAGAAACAAATTTGTCATTTCTGGGTTTCAACTCCTAATCTCTATAATGGGATTAATGATGTCAGTGCATACGGCTGACGTAACGTAACAGTTGGCAAACTATGGCCCTTAGGCCAAATCCAGCCTGCTGGCAAGTTTTATTGGAACCCAGATACTTCCGTTTGTTCATAGAACGTCTTTAATTGCTTTCTCACTCACGTAGCAGACTTGAGTAGTTGGGACAGAGACCTTATGGCCCACAAAGTCAAAAATATTGACTATTTGGCCCCTCACAGAAAAATTTTGCCTATCTTTGTTGTAAAGAGCCACCACATGACTGGGCACGTTGGTGCATGCCTGCAATCCTAGCACCCTGGGAGACTGGGGTAGGAGGATCACTTGAGTTCAGGAGTATGAGACCAGTCTGAGCAAAAGCAAGACTCTAGCTCTACTAAAAATAGAAAAATTAGCCAAGTGTGAGGGTGTACAGCTGTAGTCCCAGCTACTCAGGAGGCTGAGGCAGAAGGATCTATTTGAGCCAGGAGTAGAAGTTTGCAGTGCTATGATGATGCCACTGCCATCTAGCCTGGGCAACAGAGCAAACAAGACCCATCTCCAAATAATAATAATAATAATACTTAACATGATAAATCCCCCGGCTCAGTGTATGGCACACAGCAGATGCTTCATATAAATTCCTTCCTTCTGTTCTTTCAAGGTCACGTCAATTATTTGGGGGATGTGACAATGTGCCTTTCACTTCTAATGCTGGATGGCAGACAACATGTTCACTTTTTTCCTTAGGGTGTGTGGGAAGCTATATTGTTAGAAAAGAACTGGGCTCAGGATAAAAAGATAGAGTAAGGGTTACAAGGCCACTCTGATGCTATTAGGAAGTTGTGGCTAGACCTCACGAGAACTTTGAAAAGAGAAGCTAACACAGCCTAGTGAAAAGCATCTGTTCCTGTCTCAGGTATCAATTAACCATGGTGTCTTTCTCCCGAGTTAAAACAGTAGACTCTGGGAATAGTGATGGCTATTATGAAGGAGTGAAAAGGAAAACCAGCTCAACTTGCACAGACAGTGATGATGGATGAAAGGAGCACAGAGGATAAAGAATCAGCTTCCCTCAAAGGAAGTGAAAAAGTATTATTTTGATATAGGAGTTGAGGAGCAAAAAATCTACCTAGTCTCAGCCTCCGGTGCTTCAGGATGAAGAAAAACATGTGCTTGCTTTATAGGCTAAAAACCAAACGAAGCCCAGATTTGGGAGGTTATCCAGTGTCTCTAATTTGGACTCTTAAATACATTGAGTTTTGTTGAAATATAAGCAGACACCATCTCATGAGAAGATGTACAACCAGGAGAAAAAGAAATATGAAATTCCACTGGAGCCAAAAAACTTCAATGGTTATTCATTGAAATATAACCCAGACAGTCCCATCTGAGGAGGGCTCTTGAGCAGGGGTATGTGTGGAGCAGGCAGGGGGACCCTGGGGAAGGGGCTGAGACGCAGGTGTACAAAGGAGATTGCTGAGCATGAGCTGAGCCCCCTCAGGCAGAGGGAAAATAAGGGCCTGACGGAAGCGATGAGACAGTTCATTATGTGGGCCATGCTACAATGAGAAAGACATTTGGATATTTTCCAAGTTCCCTTTGGTGGCAATAGGGTGCCTTGGAGAACCTCTTCTGCACTGAAACTACAAGAAGAGGCCATTCCGTCACAGCCAGGTCAGACAAGCAGCAGAGACCTGTCGCTTGATCTTCACACTCACTCATTCGCAGATGTGCGCACCCAAGTCAGCACGGGAGAAAAAACTCATCAAATGACTCAACAAAGACAGGTAAACACAGAATCCAAAACAATCTTTTTTCAATTATAATGTAATATCTCTCTTGGAGCACATAAATACACCTGATATATTTTAAAATATAGCTATCAAACCTGCTACCTTCAAGCTACCTCAGGCTAATCTATATGCAAAACTTTGAACGAAAGTGTGTGTGATCAGCACTTTGTAAACATTCCATGTAATTTAAAATATATATCTATAAATGCTCAGGAGGTAGAGTTTGAAAAATAAAGACCAGTGCTTAAAACAGATTTTGGCTATGAATTTTCATATTACTCATAGTGCAATCACGTTACTTATATAATAATTTTCACACCTGTGGAACTGATTTAAGAAATATAATAAAATGTGCTAGCTTTTTACATAACAAATATGAAATGGCAAATTTATGTTATCCTAGACTCCAGCCCATTATTTCATATTTTCTTTCTTTTTTTGTTTTTTTGAGACAGAGTCTCACTGTATCATCCTTGATAGAGTGCTGTAGCATCACAGCTGATGGCAACCTCAAACTCTTGGGCTTAAGCAATTCTCTTGC
The DNA here is from genome assembly GCA_963574655.1 of Perodicticus potto. Taxonomy (NCBI): domain Eukaryota; kingdom Metazoa; phylum Chordata; class Mammalia; order Primates; family Lorisidae; genus Perodicticus; species Perodicticus potto. The sequence goes on from CAUYRH010036110.1 coordinate 13,186, forward strand.
CTCAGCCTCCCAAGTAGCTGGGACTACAGGCACCTGCCACAACTATTTTTTTTAGCCACAGCTATTTTTTTTCCTTTTTTTAATTAAATCATAGCTGTGTACATTGATGCAATCAGGGGGTACAATGTGCTGGTTTTATATACAACTTGAAATATTTTCATCGAATTGGTTAACATAGCCTTCATGGCATTTTCTTACTTATTGTGTTCAGACATTTATATTCTGCATTTAGTTGCCATTGTTTTAGCTGGCCCGGGCTGGGGTCGAACCTGCCACCCTCGATATATGTGGCTGGCACCGTAACCACTGTGCTATGGGCGCCAAGCCCATTATTTCATATTTTTTTTCACTGAATTTGCAGTTCATTCTATCTGTAGTATGGCAAATTATCACCTTAAAAAAAAACAAGATTACCTATCCAATGTTTTTCTGCCTGTACACTAAAAACTGCACTGAAACGGAACAGGTTGCTCACCTCAGAAATTATGCAGGATCTCTGCTACTTTCCCACAGTGAAAATTTCCACTGTGTTAATGAAATACATCTAATTTATCACACCACAAATCTGCTACTGTACTTCATATGTTATGGCAATGATTTATTTTTCAATTCAACCAAATTATGGATAAAACTGCACACTCCGACACCAATGTACAAATTAGATAGGCCTATACAAAATGTTGCCAGAGACAGATCTGACTCTAGGATATAAACTAAGATTTGAGTATTTTAAAAAATCTATATTTGATTATTAAAAACAATCAATCTCATGGAGACAGAAGGTAGAATAATTACGAGAGGCTGGGGAGAGTATCGAGGAGGTGGGGGTAGAGTAGGAATCGTTAATGGATATAAAAATATAGTTACATAGATAGAACGAACAATGTTTGATAGCACAACAAAGTGATTATAATCAACAATAACTTAGGACACACTTTAAAATAACTAAAAGAGTGGAACTGGAATGGTCCTAACATGATAAATGCCTAGGGTGGCAGATACCCCAATTACACTGATTTTATTAATTCACATTGTATACCTGTATCAAAACATCACCTATACCCCATAATAATTAAAATAAAACAATTAAAAATTCCAAATGCATTTATATTGGAAGAATTGATTTGGTTGAGGAATTAGATGACACCAGGTAAGATAACGGCACTTCAACATCCAAAATTGCACTCCAGGTTTATATTGATTAGAGTTAGAACAAGGACTTGAAGGCTGGAATTCCTGTCATGTGCAAATATCCTGAGGCTCCTTGCAGAGAAGGATGCTGCAATCAACCAACCCCATCTGGAGCTGCACTGGAGTTCCTCGGCCATCCTTGGCACTGCCACGGCGTAGGCTGAGGTCGCTATTTAAAGTGGTATTCCACACTGGTGGTTGCGTCAGAAATGACTCAACCAGAAAGAAGTTAAAGTGCGAAATCCAGGGTGGCAATGACCTCTAGCGTCCTAAAACAAGATCTTGGGAAACTAATTAAAATGTGTCCTGTTCTTGGGCCATTAAGCTCTTCCCATGGTTTTTCAAGCCTGATTAGGTTATTGCAAAAGTTTATATGCTGATTGGGCCAACTGTCTTATTTGGATGACAGATTGCATCTACTTTAAATTATCAAATACATGCTGAAGTTTATTGACTTTTTCTGTAGGTGGGCTCTTTATAATACAACATGCACAGAGAGGAGGTATGTATATGAGTAACATAGCAGCCAGGTGTGCGCACATGCGCACACATAGACTTTGTCCAGCTGTCACTCAAACAGGCCTGCTGTGACCTAGTTTGCACCCTAGACGCAGAACCTTAGTTACAAATATAAGTTGGCTCTGTCTACTTCATCTACCTGCCTTTAGTAATAAATATCCAGAAGTCCTTTACTTAAGGCTTTTAAAGTTTTTAAAGAGGATGATTTAAGGGGAAAAATACATTCATTTTTCTGTATTAGCAGAGGAGTTAACTTAAACTTAGCTATATACACAGCTAAAACTAAATAATATATAGGTGCAAAGTCTAGTAAGGTTCTGATGTTATAGTTCTTAGTGTCTCTTAGAAAGCTTTAGAGCAATGAAAACAAACACCTTCCTCTTGGACTTTTTTTATTTCTTGTCTCTGTGCCAGTTCCTACCCGTCTCTGTTCCCTGTTCGTCCGTGAATAGCTGCTTTATTCCACATTGGTTGTCTGTGTTAAGGCTGACATTGCACTACAGAGAGGTCTCAGTCTCCTCCAGTCCTTCAGGGCTCTGATTATAAACATAAAGTCATGGTCAACTATGGCCCAGGAGATACAGGGAACGCTTAAGGCAGGGAAGGGCTGGGTGTTGCTGACAGATGAGAGAAGTGCAGCTTGCCTCTCACGCCCCTGTACTAAGTGGAACGTGCTGACATTTGTGGCCCGAGGTCACTTTTATCCCTCTCTGTCTCAATGAAGAGGTAGAAAGGGTTTTAATGACCCAATGGGTAGTTGGTGGGCAAGAGTGACTTTCAGGCTGACTACGATCTTAAAAATACTTTTATCACCTCTTAGAATGTCCAGACAGACTATTTTTAATGAAGCTGTGTCCTGACATTTTATAAATTCCTACTTTACCATAGAATCTCTCCTTTAACATGCAGTAACATTCAATGAGAGTAGGTATATATGACAAGGAGAAAACACAAACAGGGTTCAGCTAGCAGTGCTGCGTGGCCAGCTACCCTCACTCACTATGAAAGTCACTAGCTCCTGCGTGCCACGCTTATATTATACTTAATGCATGTTTATGCCTAGCGCATTACAGGTTGCTGAGTATCATAAAACTTCTGGGGTTATTCCCAAGTAGAATAAAACCATCAATGCTAAGTCAAGGCCCAAAACAAACAAACAAACAAACAAAAAATTCTACTGTAATCTATGTTTACTTCACGAATTGTACTTTAATAATTTTTTCTATGTAACCATGTTTAATCAAAATTCTTCAAAATTCTTTCAAAACCAACTTAGTGAACTATTTTGAAAATATCTTTTTTGTTCTTTAATCAGAACGCTCAATTCACCTGGGTATACATATAATGTCCCTCTGTTAGGAACGACTCTTACTTTTGGGTCAGTTAGAAACATTTACTAGAGCCAGATAGGTGATTTTTAATAAACACAAACACATTTTGTTTATGAGTTTTAAACTCTTTTTAAAAATTATAAGAGCATCATTTTTGTTTGTTTGTTTTTTTTTGTGGATCAGGCGATCTAATTTTTTTTTTAAATAATTTTATTAAATCATAATTGTGTACATTTTGAATAAAAACCATTTGAAACATTTTGTGGAAAATGAAGCATTTCTTAGTGTTATTGTGGTGATTTAAAACATATTTTCTCTAGTTCTATTTTTGACCTTTAATTTTTTTGCTATTTTTTAATAATTAGTATATGTATTTCTAGTAGAGTGCATTTGTGGATTAAGATAAAAGTGTAGAGGAATTAAAAAAATAAATGAAGTGTCCAAAGCTTTTTATTTTTGATGACTCAGTTTATGCAATCTTTAACATTCCATAGACTACTCAGCATTTTATATATAAAATATAATATACAATAAACGCTGGCTAATTCAACATTTTATAACAAACGATCTTATGTTAACAGATTCTTCAGGATGAGATTATTTCATTGTATGCTATATGCCAAATATTTCTGTAAAATATATAAATGGTTAGTAAAAGGGCAAATACAGTGTCATTCAATACGGCATCTTCCCGAGTGCAGTTCCAGTACAACTAACTGCTATATACAACATATCACAGTTACAATCAGAGTATGACTGTATCAATATGTATCATAAAAATTAACACATTATACTAATAAGGAACAACCTAGATTCTCTCTAATATGCTGGAAGGGGAGCTAAATAGTAACAATATAAATAAACATGGATGGGAGGATGACTAACCATCTCCTTGAGTAGTCACAGCAATTTCATGTAATTACTAGATGAGCTTTCATATCAAAATTCCACTGGAAAATGTAAATGCTTAAAAGTAAAAAGCAAAATGGGGAAGCTATCTGAGTTTACACCATATACACCATGGGGATATTTTCTCGTAAACTCTTGGCACTTAGAAAATATTTGGTTTTCTTCTTCCTTTTTTAATGGAAGATAAAACTCAGAACACTTGATCAGAAACATTACAAACCTTTCTAGGCTCTTCCTAAAGTGGAAAGTATTTAATATTGTGACCACTCCTTCCTACTGCTTAGCTTATCTAAAATAGCAGATCATTCACATATAGAGTCTCTCACTGGAAATAAAGAAAACAAATCTGTTAACTACCAAAGCACTGTACATAGATTTTTAAAGCCAGAATATTTAAATGCTGTCAATGTACTCTCTTTTGTAATAATATGAAGTAGTCTGGAAAAGAACTCCTTAGCTGTTGTTTTTTACTTTGAAAGTGATAATTGTAACTTCTGAGGTTTAAAAAAAAATCCAACTTGAAAGGAATCTGAATGTCTTCCTTTAATATTAATGAAAACCAATGGTTTTGCTAAAGAGATGGAAAAATTGCTTGGAAATTAAGACTGGACCTCTTCAGATGCAACCAAGAAGCAAAGACAACTGAAAAGTGCATGATTCTTCAGTAATTGCTTTTTCTCAAAAATATTCCCTGCTAACCATACAGTTCATCGTAGAAATGGTGATGCTTTTAAGAGTAAAAAGAGATGTTATTAATGATTAGACTGGGACAAAAGGCATAAAGCGGGGCTACCTCTGTAAAACTAGGCTCCCTAGGTAAAGGGACATGGGTGTAAGCTTTGTATGAACTGCCTCCTCTCCTCTGGCCCTCTTCTGCCTGATCAAATGTGGCCAAGTGAGTAAGTGGTGAGTTTTCAGGGCAGACTTTCCTGGCAAGCAGAGAAGTACAGATCCAGAAATGGGACTACAGAATTAGGAAGGGAACATCTGAGGCATTTTAATCAAAATCCAATGTCGTTTTCTATCTTATCTCTTTTATTTTGTACATGTAACTTCTTCTAGGTTTTTGACTCACTAGTCTGCATGGATGATAAATTTTAAGAAAGGGGAAAAAAAAAACACAACTCCAAACTAAACCTCCACAGACTGGCCCTGTTCTTTCAAACTCTATCTCTGGTTAATACCTTTGAACTCTTAAATTCTGTTATTGGAAGAACACAGACATCTTAATCTTTACAGCTGGGATGTAAAAAGGAAAGGTAAAGAAAGGAAATGGTAAACAGTCAACACAGCAAGAGTGTGATTGTCCTGCAAATTTGTCCAGGGCCAAACCTAGATAAGATTACACTACACGGAGGTGCCTCTATGTAGGGAGACTTCTGTGTATGATCACACAGCATCACTTTTTTGGCCTGTTTATGGTTTTGATCACTATTGTTATTTTTTTTCTCTTAAGAAAGTCATCAGAAAGCTAAGAGTATTGTATAGCTAGAGTTGTTTGCTGGATAACAACTCAATGTACAGTGTACACATATACACCTTTAAGCATACCATGCTTCTTACTAAAAGGAAATAATTTATGGCTTTATTCCAATATCTATATTTTTCATTTGAGGGATTAGAACGACTGACCTATATGCTATAGAATAGAATGAGAATGTTGTGCATTCTTTCCCCCTTGACGAATACACAGGAGTTTTTGTTTTGTTTTGTTTTGCTTTATTTTCTATTTAACTATTTCCATGGCTTGAAAGTCCCACACTAATTTAGCTGGAAGAGGCAGTGTGCTTCTCAAGGAGTTGTTATCAATGGGGTGAGCAAATAGGTGGAAGCCTCTGTTGACCCCTGACTCTGCCAGGAGCCAAAGCTGCTGGCACAAACTGTACACCCGTCCACACCAGCTCCCCCTTGGTTCAAGGATGACAAGGTCTCTCCTGCCCTTCTACAGCTTGTTTTAGGTGCTATGTTGCATTATGCCAACAATGATGAGCCCGTGGACATTGCTCTACAGAGGAAACGAGAAGCAGGTAAAAAACTGAATCATAGCCTTCCTCTCCGCCGTGCATTTTCAGCGGAAGCAACAGCACCCCCAAAGGGAGCAAACCGGTTCAGCAGGGAAGGGTGAAAACACTTAAGTGTTAACAATCATTTGCAGCCCTCTGAACTCCACCCTACCAAAGTCTTATTCTATATTATTCCTGGGTATTCGGTTTCTCTCCTCTCATTAGGGAGAATATAAATTTAACTGAATTTTTCTCTTTAGGGGCTACTAATAGGAAAAAGTGGAGAAACATTTCCCTAGTCAATGATTCCCTTCATTTCGTAAGCTCTGAGAGTCATTTCCTGGGGACACAAGATGAGAGAGAGGGAGAGAGGCAGAAGGGGGAGGACGAAGAAGAGGAGAAGAAGGGGGAATGGAAGAAGAAGTGGTAGCTGAGGATAAACGAGGATACTGAGGAATGGGGAGATCATCAGCAATGCCCGCCACGCGGTCCTGTGTGCTGACCAACAGCTGCAGCGTGGCTCGCTGTCTGGTTCAGGACAGAACTGAGTTTCTGCATATGTTGCCTTCTGCTGTCCTTATCAGAAAGGGCTGCTTACAGCCTCACTCCCTGGACTGATACCCGGTTCAGTCTCTCATCCGGCACTGTCCACACACCAGGCCTCAGAGGGCTCAGCCAGGCCCATCTGAGTTTGCCTGAAACCCAGCTGAGTTCTGTTCCTGACCTTGCTCACACATCCAGAGTGAGGGCCCTGTGTGGTGCCCATGAGCCTAGTTTCTTTCAGATGTCAGGCGGGTTGTGCCCCTTCCTGATGGTCGTTTCATCCCAAAGGCCGAGAACACTGCACACCCACAGGGCTCATTTTTCCCTTAATGCTTTTAAACATCTTTTAGATTGAAGTCACTGTATGTGATATTTACAGGGCATTAGCTACTGCCGTTTCTTTGGGAAGAGGCCAAGGAAAAGAAAGAAAAATATTTCCAATCCAGAGGCTGATTAGATTACCCTGTCCTGGAAGAGGTAAGAATCAAGTCTACTTCCAATTCACTGCCCAGGAAACTGGCATCCAGGTAAGCCCATCTCCTCCCCTTGCACGTTCCTGTGGAAGTCATACCAAAGCCAGAAATTCCATGTTGTGGTAACCCAGTGAGTTGTTCTAGCCATCCTCTGGGCCCATTCAGCTAGGCCAAACATTCACAAACCGCCCCAAATGTAAACTGTGCATTATCTGTATATGAGGGTATATATGATCTCCAGGATACACTGGCAGGAAAGAAAGAAGAATCCTTCTACTGTGTTCCATAATCGTTCAATGTGTTCCATAACCCAGATCATAATGTAACCCAGAGAACTGAGAAATAACCATTTCTACGTATTACCTGCCATTGTATCTTCAAAAGGATGATTATATTATGGTCTTCTGCATATGTATGAAAATGCTAATTTATTAAGTATAGGCATTTCAGATACATCACATTAAGCCTTGCTTTGGCTTTTTTTAGTGATTAATATACCACAGCATCCAATTAATAAAAATATCGCCTTACATGACACCAGGGAACATGTTCAGTAAGCACTGACTTGCTATTGTCAGGGTCATACCCAGAGACAAATTATGATAGGCCAATGGGCTTTGCAATAATTTCACATACCACAGCGGATGCCCATACCGTGGGCTGAACAACTACTGCTTAATTGATTACAGAGAACTTATTCCACATCAAAGAATAGATATTTGAACCTATTGTAAAACATACATAGTTAAGGGTCAAGTTTTTCCTTCTATGCTATGAATCTGGCAGATAATCTTGCAACGTTTAGACTTTCTCACAGAAACATTATAGATAAATTATAAAGTATAGAAGAGAAAGGAAAGAAAACCAAATATTTTCAATGATATGAAATCCCGGTTTAGGATGAAAGAATGTTTTTTTTTTAAATTCTGGAGATAAGGGGGTTATCATGCAGCACACACAGAGTATATGTCCAACTAAATTACCAAATTAAGCAATAATTGAAAAGGCAAAGTAAGCCAATATCCTCCCCCAAAACAAGTAAGGATGAAGACATAGATTCCCATCATTCCTACCCAAGAGCCTGACAGTATATGAAGGAGCCCGATGTACCCATAACTTAGAGTAAGCAGAGCAGCTACGGTGTCACCCTGATGCAGCTGTAATCAAAATCCGTGTTCTGAAGTTGTGAAAACACATGCCTATGTTAGCATGCATTCCCCTCACTCAGAACAATTCTGGGGAAAAAATCAACTTGTGTGACTTGAGAAGAATATGGGAAAAGGTAGTGGTTTATATAAAACATCATACAGAGCTATTTTTAAAAGGCTCTAAAAAGGTTCTAAACAAATGAACAATACTTTCACTACTATATAATCAAATGTAAATAGTTTCTATAATATTTCACCATTCCAACAGAGAGGAAAATGTAGACGTTTAAATAAACAAACACAAATCCTTTATGAAAATTTAG